>BMAV01008470.1:30892-71849 GCA_019973955.1 Trichonephila inaurata madagascariensis
CACTTTTTCCGAGCGATTTTTAGAAATAATTCAGTAATATTAATGACAACTAACAAGCAGCTTTTATATATTGATATTTTCTTGTTCATCTTTGCCAAAATATTGTCCTCTTGGTTAAGTTTGTGATCAGGAACCAAAAAAACCGTAAAATCTTCCATGTAATTTTCTTATGTGTTATATTTCCTAATTCCTTAATTCCATGGGGCAGATAGACGCTTATATTCATTATACTTTTATCTTATTCGAGTAATGAAGTCCATCCTTTTAGACACTTGGTTTATTGGACGACACAGATAGGAAACATGTTTACAGCACAAAGAACATTACATAACTCTGACTCTACAAGCTAAACAAAGTATATCCCTTGCATGACTTGCAGCGCCATCTTTTCATTTAACATTTAATTTACAACATTATGAAAGGAATATTTTCTACGTGTTGTGTTCACCGAAGGATTCATCCGTCATTTCACGCATTTTTACACTGATGCTGTATTTAAAAAATGGAAACTGACGGTAAAGATTTTTACACACTGATACTACATTTAACAAATGGAAGTTTACACATACGTATTTTTACAGTGATGCTGTATTTAAAATTAAAAAAATAAGGAGAGCTTTATTACCCTATTAAAAAAATATTTCATTTTACGGAATATGGTACACAAATACTTAATACCAATAAAAAGAAAATATTTCGAAGTAGTATTAGCAAATAAGTATTAAATTCGGAATACCAAAACACGCACACACAAATCTTTAAATGAAATTTGCTCTGCACTACTTTTTCTTATGAAGTATTTACAAAATTTTAGTTTTCGGAGGGAATTGGCATTGAGTGGTAAAAAGATTATTGTTTCTCAATTGTTTTTTTTTAAAAATAAAAGGTATTTAACACTAAACTTGTTATGACTGATTGTAAACTTTTAAAATTATTGAGCTTATTTTCTGACGATATTGCATAAACTAATTTATCGAAAAATATATCTTCGATGTAAACAATGCTATTTAAACCGCTTTGGATGAGTGTTTCTCTACACTATGAAGTAGAGATTTATTAATATTTTTCTGAACACACTTACAGAGAAACCAACTCCAAATGGATGGTACATCTCGTATTACGTGCAAGGGTCAACCGATTCACCAAATGGCCTCCATCAGTACTTTCTCGGAGTACACAGTTACCTCGGAAATGAACGTCACCAAGGTGAGTGCAATTTCACTTTCGATTCAAAACCATTCTTTGCTCCCTAAACGTTTCAGAAAGCAATTTTCTTCTTTTGTATTTTTACGTATAATACATATTACGTATATACATAATTTGTATTTTACGACATACTGTAGAGACTTTATAATTTGCAATTGCATTCTTTCCATTATTTGTACAGCAAACTAAGTTCTAAACCAAAAACAAAACAAGACGTACATAATTCAGTCAGTACATGTTTAGTTTTTTTTTTTTATGACTTAAAATACAATAATTAATAAGGCTTAATTACGTATTTATAAACTAAAAAAACAGTAAGATCAATAAGAAATTCAACAAAAATTTAATTACAGGGATCTTACTGACTCTCTTTGTTTGATTCGACGCTTCAGAAGCTGTAACTGCTTGCATTTGGTCAGGCCGATTAGATTCCTTTCTGCAGCCAGATTCCTTCACATAAACGGGTGTGTGTATGAAACCTCCTCATTTAGATCATAATTTTCCCCTTACTGACCTAAAATTACAATCGGGTTTGTTTGTCATACCGATATCAAATAGAATTGGATCACAAATTTGAATTTTCTATTAGGGAGGAAATCACTTTCTCTGTTTTAATTTTTTATTTCGAAATATGTTGCTTCGAATAACACGGAAATAAGATCTTATAAATAAAATAACGAGCAAATCGAGAAAGGGATACACGTTAAATAATTTAACAGAAATTGTGATTTAAAATGATTCATTTGGGATGAACACAGATCGTACCAAAATCCATAAAATTTGTCGATAATTATACTAATATACTATATCTAATCTGATAACTGGAGAATTAAATATTTATTTCTCATTTAAAGTTTCTCCTCACCAATGGTTTAATTCAAATACTAAATCGATAAATTTAAATCGCATCACGTTAAAAAATATAGATCACAAATACACACATGCGCGAAAACAAATTCCCGCGCTACCTCCTTGCAATATATATCCTTCTCACTATCTATATATGAATTGGAGAATATTTAGAAGTATATTAAATACTGAATATTTTTTTTAAAGTCCATTTGAAATAAACGAAATATTTATTGTATTTAGGAGGCCAAAACGGCGTATCCGCATTCAGCACCGCAATAAACGAGTTTTTAAGTAGAAGCCACTACATAAATTCCCTAAGTACTAAACTAAATACTGTTGTTACGTTTCTTATTTTGCCATTTCACTAAAGTCCGGTCTCAAATGATACCTGCTTTGACAGTATTTTTGGACACACTGCACTTTCACTTTTGTGGAAATTAAGAGCGAAACTTTAATCTTTTTTCACAGCAAAATAAGAGTAGAAGAATTCAGAAGAATTTACAAATCATAAACCAATTTTTTTTTTTTTTTTTTTTTTGTTTCTATCATGAGCGAAAACGAGCGATAGAAAAAAAAGCGAGCATGCGCTAACAAAATTGTCTTTGACCATGTGTAGGAATGTTTTTTAATTATTGGTTGCATATTGCGGCCTTTGGCGATGTCTTTCGGTTTAAGGCTGTCTTCGCGTAACGTTCAAGAATAGAAACCAGACTTGGAATGTTTTTTCAGATAAAAAAGTATTCCAACATTGATAATGTATTCTGGCTTATAGAGAACCACGTATTTTATGATAGGATAGATTTTTATTTCAGTTGACCCATTTTTTTCTGATACAAAATGTGTTTCGCAAATTTTTTCTTATACCATAATGTAAAATGAGCTCTTCCTTTACATGTAAGTAAAAAAATTAAATATATTTAGGGTGTGTTTTGAAATTTTTAAACACTCTACATTGTAGTTCATACATCTCTTTACAATCTTGGGAAGGTTCATGAAAATTGAGAATTTTTTTTTGTCTGAAAGTATGCTACGCATCTAGCTCAGGCTGTCGTTTACTTGGTGAAGACGAACTTTACGAAAGAGGTTGGCAGTACAAAACTCAAGTACGAAATGGTGTAAAGTACAAAATGGGTCACTGAACACATTCCCGGAGAGGTTCATTGAGTAAAGTGTAAAGCAAAACAAAAATTGCTTTCTGATGTGGGATCCCTTAACACTTGTAGCACGAGTTGTGAATCACTGGTCAATTGGCTAAAGAAAAGCATTTCGTGGATGGATAAACTGTCATGGCGAGGAAAAGAAGGGGGATGAACGTCGCTCATGAACAACTTTAAAATAAAAATCATGCCATTGTAAATGAGTTAGTAATCATTTAGTTGAGGATGCTTAAATGCAAAAATATTGACGGACCTATCCGTTTCAAAAATTGTTTCTCATTAATTCGTGGGCTTCCATGAGGGAATTAGCTTTTCAAATCTGTCCATTTTGTATCACTTTTGTTGGCTACAAATATTAAAAAAGAAATCTGGTGCGTATTTCAACACAAAGAAAATAAACCATGTTCCACTTCAGCGTCGAAAATAAAGATCTCAGTGGAATGACAGATGCACAGAAATTTTTCCCTCGGAAAGAGTACATCTTATCAATAATAAATGAATTGTTTTAGCGTCTCATCATGGACTTTCCCACACACACACACATTCGTTAGTTATTCATTATAACTTTTTCTCTCTTCCAGGTCAACCCCAAAGCTAATCCGAACGACTTGGCTTTCGCTGGCTGCTGCATCCCCACGGGCTACGGAGCCGTGATGAAGGCGGCCAAGATGCCTCCTGGCTCCACGTGCGCAGTCTGGGGTCTCGGTGGTGTAGGAATGTGTGTCCTCATGGGCTGCAGGGACAGCGGCGCCTCTAAAATCATCGGCATTGACCCCAATCCCAACAAGTTCCCTGCTGGTGAGTACTTCTCTCAAGTGGATCAGTTGCTTAACATTAAGAAAATTCCTGATTAGATTCTTATTCTTTGTTTTTATATCACTCCTATTGCTGCATTAAAATATGCATCTGTTAAAGTGATTCCTTTTTTTTTTTCCTCTTTTACTTGAAAGCATAGTATTACATTCTGTAAGAGATTTAATTAAAATGATTTTTAACTGTAAAAAAAAAAGGATTAATTGGAATGCGATTTGTAATCGTAAAGGTAGGCTTTCGCCCCATGCATGGAATAAGACAAAAACTAAATTTTCACCCCTTTGTGAGAGATATATAGTTAGAACACGGATGTTTTTAAGGCTAACCCCGTGTACTTTAGACATATTATATAAAATAAAAGCCTCAATTCAAGTTGTAATCGCGTAGGTCACTGTCACACAAGGTATCGTAAGATGAAGAAATATCCCTTTTTTTCAAAACAAAGTAATTTCTGAAAATTTCGTGACACAATAAGTCATCCATTTAAAAGTACACTACTCACAAAAAGTGGACGAGCACATGGATTTAATGAAATTAGCAAGTATAGATAACTAACGTAAAATAAAATAGCCATAGTCTAAAGTAGTGATACTCAACCTGCGGCCCAAGGGACGCATGTGGCCTTTTCTGAGTGGCCCGGTTATGGCCCATTGCCCTCTAAAATTCAATTATTTAAGAAATAATGTACTAAAAATTTAGCGGGAAATTCTATCACTGAAGCAATCAAATCTATCACACACAAAATTTGATTTTTTTTAATAGAAGAATGTGTTTTTACTAATCTTCCGCCTGACCAGATTTGTGAAACCTTTGACTTTAACGAAGTCCGATACTAGAAGTGAACTATCATGGATATCATTTCAGTTCAGTTCGAGGCAATCCAAGATGTGTTGAGGAGAAGCCTGTTCTAGCTGGCATTCAGGGCAATTAGGAAGCCTCTTATTGCCTCCAGAAAAAGTAAGACTTTTTAAGTGCCCACTGGCAAGTGGGGCAAGAAAAATGTTGGCATGTCTGTCGCAAGGAATATAAACAAGAGGCTTGGTCATGGATGAAAGGAAATCGAAACTACCCATAACTCAGTAAAAAAGCATAAAAGTAAATACCTTTTATGTGTGTTTGATAGAAGGGTTAGGAAAGTATTAAAGTAAAAACCCGAAAATGAGAGTTTTGGTATTTTGATCAATTTTGTTTTGTCTATTGCTGCTGGGTTTTATAGTGTTTTGCCCATTTTCCTCATGTTGCTGTCCGTGTGAAATATCTGTTACTTTTAGGTGGCCCACCGGGAAAAAAGGTTGAGTACCCCTGGTCTAAAGTGTAGCAGAAAACAGAAGAAAAAAAATTTCTGATGCAAATTAACGTTCATGACGTCAAAACTCAGCTAATGATATGTTTAGAAATCGTAATTTAGTAAAAACTATTGTTTCTCGTTGTTTCAATGGGAAAATTCAACCTTTCGACTGAGAAAAGGTAACTGGAAAAGTTTACGATAACGTAATCTACTGGAATCCGTGGTTCATCGTATTGTAGGGTAGCTGGAAATCGGGGCAAACACAAGGAACCGTAACGGACGCTGTTGGAGGGCAATAAGTCTCATTGCAAGACTATGCAATTGATTACAAGAAACAGGGCATGTTCAAAGTCGGCCAATACTAGGTCGTCCACGTGATACCACAGCAAATAATGACCAATATATCATGTTAACAGCCTCGAGACATAACAGTCAATGTGACTTAGATTCAAAGAAATAGGCTGGGAGTTCGTATACATGTCGACCAATGGTGTGTATTCCGTTCACAGCAAGACACCATGAAGTGATGGTGATTGGTGTCCAGTGCTGTTAATGGACGAGTCCCAATTTAGCCACCAAACATGTTTTGGTTGGGTGAGAAAGAAGCACTTGAAATAATCCTATACTTGTTCTTAGGAAAGATCCCACAGCTGACGAAGGGGTTTGATGGCATGGGTTGGAATCAGCGTAGGGGGACGTAAATCTGAATATCATTAGGAATGGAAAGTTGACGACTCAAAGGTAGGTAGGATTTGGAGATCTCATGTCGTACCTTAAGTGGCAGCCATTGGGGATCATTTTCTTACAATGGAGAATAATACCAGATCTCAAACAGCTCTTCTTGTAGAGAACTTTCTTGAAGATGAAACATGATGAAGATATGGATTGGCCAGCATGCTCTCCTGATCTTAATCTGGTTGAGCATTTGTGAGACACATTGGGATCACACGTTTTCAGCAAGACCAAGGTCTCCAGTTACGATCCGAGGCTTGGAGATTGCAGTTCTTCAAAGTCTCATCGACAACCTCATCGCATCCATTCTAAACAAGTGTGAGGCAGCCTAAGAAGCTCGAAGGGACTCCATACCATATTAAACCTCCTGTATCATTTCAAACAGTCGGTGTTTTGAAACTTACGTGAAATCGAGCAGTTGCCTGGAAGCGTCATTTCATGCTCATCATACCATTCCAAAAATTAAAATTCCTTGGAAATTGTTTTTTGCCTCTTTTTTTTTTCTGTATTTCGTTTTGCTGCGCCTGCATTCTTCATGTAATGCCCCTGCACGGATACTTCTCAACGGTTTCAAATTTTTTTTACATGTTCGTCTCATTTTGGTGAGCTGGGTAGTTCATTATTATTAGTCGTCAATTTTTTTTGAACAAAAAAATTGTCATATATTAAACATTACATTCTATAGATATTGAGAATTATAGTTTACAAACTTTTGTGATGAAGTTATGTATTTATAATTAAAGTAATGTTAATTTTTTTCCTGATAAAAATGTTTGTAACCAGGATTTTTTTGCATTGATAGTATTTCACTTCTTTACAAATTGTGCTACAACTGAAAACGAATACTACAAAAAACATGTTTCCATTCTAGTGAGGATTTTGTCTTCATCGTGTTTCCTTTTACTCTTTTGCATTGGAAGTTACTTTTAGTAAATTCGATAATAAAGCAAACAGGAGAGGTGTATATGCATTTTAAAATAACAGATTTGTTTTAAAAATTGATGAAAAGATTGGTACTTTCGTACTATCGCAACCATACCAAGTTTCAAGATACTCGCCAAATTGGTAGCTCTGATTTCTCACTTGTCGTAGGACTCTAAATTGGTAACCTTATGCTTCGTTTTATAATTTTCTGATTGCAACCATTCTAAGCCCAATCGTTTATTGATATAGCAAGCTTAAATAATAAAATGGGTATCTGGGATTTAGAGAATTCTAAAACCACATTAAAATTTAATTATAAAATTAATAATAATACTAAAATAAAAATAGAAAACTAAATAATAAAAATTAGTTACTTTTTTCTTTTATTGACATTATTGATTTATAATTACTTATTGTCTTTCACATAGTACTTTTCGAATGCGCACTGCTTTGTTCCATCAGCGCATTCCATTTTTTCAAAATTCGTGTGATTTTATTCAATGTCACCAATAAGAGATTGCGATAGTACGTAAGTGCCGAATGATTTTCTACTTTTGACAAGGGAAGTAGCCTCGAGCTGTAACATTTTTCATACTGGAATATAATTTTTTTCTGTAAAATTGAGATAAAATTTTGCTTTTAATAATCAAGTCTATAATCTTGTAGCACTTAATTTGTCAGATACACTTCTTAAAGCAGTGCTAGTGCAAAATACCGGCTACATGGATAAAGGATCCCACACTGGTTGGAGCTAAATATATTGGTTTTGTGCCTGTTGTTCGTAAAATTAAAAGGAAGTCTCTAAATGGTGTCAATCAGTGAGAACACAAATTGTGGCTCAAGATTTAGAAGTAATAGCTACTTGAGCGCAGTTAGAATACTGAATCAATTAAACACGCAAATTAATTCATTCCCCAACTTTAAAAAAATAATTCTGTACGTTTGGTGCGCTATATTTTATCAATTAATAAATTCTCTCTGGAATGTTTCAGCCAAGCAGTTTGGCGCCACCCATTTCCTAAATCCTAGGGAAGTCGCCAACGTTCCCGAAAAACTCGCCGAGATAACCAATGGAGGAGTAGATTATTGCTTCGTATCCGTTGGTGTCACACCTGCCATGGTAAGAATCTTTTAACTATTCTCGGGACATTTTCAGAACCCCCACCCCCTCGTGCATAATTTCAGATTTTCACAGCTTAGCGAGCATCCGAAATTTTCAGTTTATTGTTTAATTATTATTGCGCCATGATACATCTTATCACTAATTAGGAAAAAAAAATGACCAAATAGCTCAGCTACTGTGTCAGAATTGCAAATACAGCTTCGATAAGATCGAAACTATGATACAAATATACAGCAAAAATCTTAGATATAATTTGATCCATATTTATCATAAATATCGAACTCAAAGAATTATGGTTATTGTGTTATAATGACTTAAAATTAAAACCTAAAATATTTTTTCCGATTAAAAAAAACTGTGTCGGCTCCGATGCACAACTGGAATTTACTTCTTAAGTACGGCTGTCTTCTTTAATTATACAACGGCAAACAGTAAATAAACACATCTCCTATAATACTGAAAGCATGCATGTATTTTAATTCTATTCGTATTTTTCATATTGTTTTTGGTAAAATATTATGTATATAATAATAACATACATCAGTTATGTTACATAAATATATGTTACTCATAGTACATGAGTACATTGTTAAGAAGGTTGATTTAATTCACTATTAATATCACTTTGAGAATTAATTACCTCCAGCAGTTAAAAATGACAGCCTTAAAACTAAAGAAAAAAGGTGAACAAGAAAAATTAGATTTTTAAATATTTCTAAATACCGTCTATTGAAAAGAAATGGCATACCTTATGAACTCTCATTAATGAATAACACGAAAAAATTGCCATATTTGCCTTCCGATATATCTTCCTCATCAAACTTTATTTAAATTTTTCACCATCACTGTTAGTCTGATGCATAAATAATTGTCTTCCATTCCATCTAGATTGTTATATGTAATATATTTTTTAAATAATTTTTTACTTATGTCAGGTTTAATTAAATGCTTTTTTCTACCCACTCACAGACTATTCCTAGACTTCAAAACATAAGAACATTACCCTCGTATATTTCACATTTTTTCGTGAAAAAAAAGGTTGCGCGTTATACGATGAATACAACTGAAATTAAAATTTATTATTGATTTTTAGTTTTCTCTTGTCAGAATTACATCTCAATTCACGAAATGAATATATCTTCTCAGGGGTTGGAAAGTAGGATTCTTACCGAACAGGTGGATTTCATTAGAAAATATAACATGCAGATTTCAGCATTATTTGAAATATTTACCTTGAAATACTTTCTGTTCTCCTTACGGCTTTAAAGATTAATTTAAATCTCCCTAAAACCCACACGTTTATCTAAAAATTACTATGAAATTTTATAACACCTGAGAAAATTTTAGCTTATTATCTATCCAATCAAAATCCTTATAAATCGTATACTTTAGTTCTTCGTGAAAGGTGCAGTTTTTGTTATCTACTATTCATTTCAAGATGCTGCGGTGTAAGGAGTTGTCTGAGTGTGAAATGAGAAAAATGTTATTTTATTAGGTAACGGTAAATCTGAAATCTCTATATATGAGTAGGAAATCTCTATACCGCTAAAATGGCTGTTTTCCATATACCTTCTCTCAAAATCTGTTACATGTACATGTTTGAAATTTTTTTCATGCAATTAAAGTACACTTTTCTCATTATACAGAAGTGATCTTTTAGTTAATTTCAAATTTTTTCATAATTTATAAAATATTTTATCAAACACAGTGAAATTTGACCCATTTTTCACATAACAAAATTTGTAAAAAATAAATTTTTGAGTTTTTCACAAAAAGCTGATTTTAGTATACATTAGCCATCATTATAAATATATCATAAAAAATTTATATGCCTGTGAACAGCAGTTTTTCAGAAAAGGTACATTGAACATCAAAATTTACATTTTGAGATCAATTGATTTCAATGTATAAAGTGAGACTTATAATCGCCTAGGAAATAAAAAAAATAAAAGGCTCAATTTACAATAAAAGATACATGTTTCGGTTTATATCAGACATTCAACTTTTAAGCAAAAACGAAGTACTTTGTTTACATTTTTCGCCATTCAAATGGGCGTGGCCCAGTTTCAACGATTATTTAAAAATAGGTTTTAAGGGCTTCTAATTACTGTAGAGGTTAAAGTAAGGTATTTTTAAAAAGGTTAAAATCTATACAATTTGAAAATGTAAAAACCTCAAATTGTCAAAAAAATAAGATTTTAGCTTTCCAACACAGTAGTGTTGTAGTTTCTTAAGGACTCCAAACATATACACATCTAGAGTAAGCCAAATGTCTTGACCGGATTATAAAGATTGATTTTTACAAAATAATCATTTAATATAATAATGTGTGTAACTTTTATGACATTAGAGAGGTCAGTTTTATTTTTTCGTGCCGAATGGGGTGTGAATGCTCCTTCAAGAGCGACTGCGGGAACATTGATGTGAATGACACCAGTTTCTGCCGAAAATTCTAGAGAAAGCGCGGGGTTTGCTTTGGTTTTACGAAACAAATTCGCGCAATAATGTTCAGGGCCAATTTCGACGTTGTTATGGATCCAGGTGCCCGATCAATAAAGCGATCGTAATCAATGTTTAAAGAAACAGACAGCGGTAAGGATTTTCCTAGAAGTGACAGCACTAATGCGAGTGAAGCAATTACTGAACACGTTAGGCGGTCGTTTCTAACTCAACTTGTAAAGCATCACGTGAACTTCAAATATTGCAAATAAATTTGGTAAGAATGCTTCAGAAAATACTTTAGGTTACATGCTTTTTAGTGCAAAACCTGTTAAAGAACACTTGGGGGGCACCGCTTAGGCATTCTCCGAGCTATCAAAGGGGCACATGTTGAAATTGACTGAGGTAAGTGTTTTTCTGAACAAAATCCATAATAATACTTAAATATATCGTTAAAAACACGTGTCTAATTATAATAGTTTGAGCTCAATAAATAGTTATAATTAGAGCAAGACTTATGGTTTATCCTGTATAACAAAAATTATGTAATCGACTTCGCATTGATGCAAATAAAAATCATTTGGAACAACTCTTTTTACTATAAATCTCTCCTCAAACTCCTTTTCATCGTACATGCGAAAGATTCGGAAAAAGATACGCTCTGTCCATCACTCCTATCATTATGAAAGCACTTGCATGATTTATTGCTGTTGAGCACGCTTGATGTAATCGGGGGAAAAAAAAGATTATTATTAAGTGCTAAAGCAAGTATTTTTACTTTATCGAATCACTTAAAAGTCCGTACGAAAAAAGGAAGAAAACAGATAAAAAAATCGGAGGGATATCTTTTTCCACCAACTCAAAATCTTTCGCGTTACTTCTGAGACAAGATATTCGTAAATGAGAAAATCGAAGTTGAAATAGGAGAAAGAAAGGAAATCGATAAAAGAAAAAAAAAAAATCAAGTGATATATTTTTTTTTTAATACCCGTTACATTTTCACTCGTTTCCAGAGCGGGTAACGGAAAAGAATCAATAAGGATCGGCGATGTTTCGCGTATTTCTATCTAATGGCAATTTAATTTGGCTTCTCGCCGTATTCTCTGTGTGGGCGCCTACCATTCTCCATGCCCATCAAGAAACTCATTGTTGTGGGGTTTTGATGGCCACAGAATAAAATGAAGCCCGAGTCCCAAAGGAATTCATTCTTTTTCCGTGTTCTTGATGGGGGTGCATTTTCAGATGGAATTGGGGTTAAAGACCTCTGCGAGGAAAGCCAATCCCTTCCCCCATTTTCAGATCATTAAGGAAATTCATGAGAATAGACAACGAGCCGTGGCGTAAATAATAACTATTTGTCATTTCCGGGGACACTTGAAATAATAAACTGTTGCTGAATTTGGTTAAGAAGATTTGGTATCCAAAAATGACAGACCGATAGGTCTGTCATATATTTTTATTTTTATTTAATCTTATTCTTTGCATTATTACCTTTCGATTGATTTATCACTTGTGCATGTCGGAAAGTCAGAAGTTGAATAAGACTTCATTTCAAAACGAATTAGGCAATTCAGCTATGCCCTCTTTTTAGAGGAAAAAAAAAGAAAGAGTTTAGAAAATAGATTTTTTTAAATCAAAAGAGAAATAATAACTATGAAAAAGAATATTACCGACGCAATACAATAGTGTCATTTTTTTCTTTGTGAAATGTGTGCATGTAAAATTTTTGAATTAAAGCCTTTTCTACTAATAATTTCATAATTTTAGTTCTTATTTCTAAGATGTTTTCCATACAAATGTAATGCTTCAATATTATAAGAAGAAAAAAAAAAACTGAAAATTTCTGTCGTGACAGAAAAAAAGAATTTTTTTTAACATTTTTCTTGAATTTTCTTGTGCAATTAATACTGTCTAAAAATTGATCATATATAAAAATGTATGGGTTGAAAAAAATATTAAAATGCAATTATTTTAACGAAAAATATATAACTAATATCTTTAAGTGGTATTTTAAGTTTATTTAAGCTTATAATAATTTTTTTTTTAGAATTATAAACTTTAAAGTGGTTTTTCTCAGTATGCATTTTTCGAAGCATTAGTGCATTCAAAATGCTACTCTTTCCACAATTATTTACCAATCACTTCCCTTTTTTTCCTGCGTGCTGTATATAAAACATGTAATAATATTAAGGATCCATTTTGCTGTAAACTGAATACTTTTTTTTAAAAAATTAAAATTTAAGAGATATTGGCTTTTTTGTTGATTATTAGCATGCTTATCAACATTTATATTTTTTCTCAAAAACCAATTAAGTTATTGTAGAATCGATCCCTAATGTTTCTTAGAACATCCATAAGAATATTACATGAAAATTTCAGGTCAACAAATTAATAACTACAAAAGAAGTAAGATTTTAAAATTTTCCAAATTTTCTTCAAAAAATTTAAATTTTTAAAATTGTGTGAATAATATGTGAAAAATTTCATCTCGCATCATTTTCTTGAATAGAAAAATTATATAAAATGCTAAAATATAATTTTTGAATGCATAAATAAAGAAATTTGTTCAAAGGGTACCAAGTCCCCTTAAAGATCGAAACGTTGCCGGGGGCATTCGGAGGGGGGGCAGGGTAGCCGAGTGATCATGGTCACCAACTCATGGCTGGAGGAGCTGATAGAAGCTAAATCTGTCGAGGCTCAATCTTCACATTAGTGTGGTGTGGAAGTTTGGTGAGTGGGATGCCAATCCAGGCGTCATCTTCGTTACTTGACCATGTTTCAAAATCAAAAGGTCAGTAATGAAAGGGAACCTATTTCCGGGACATAGCAAACGTTTTCAAACTTAAGACATATAGCACCTGTCTTTCAGGGAGGGATGTGTCCGCGGTAGCCTAGTTGTTATGGTCATGAATTCGTGGCCGGAGAGGGGGGCTCAAGTCCAGATGCCACTGAAGAACCGCCGCGTAGAGGTAAATGTGTCGAGGTTCAAAGTCGTTTCGTTGGCGTGGTTTAGTAGTTTGAAGAGGCGTGTGATATCGCAGGTGTTGTCCTCGCCATTTTACCGCGGTTCAAATTTAATTGGTCCGTCACCAATAATCCTCGTGCAACTTTAAAGTGCGACGTTAATGAACACTCACGCAGCCTGGAGGTCAGCCTTCTAAACTATTAGCACACATTGTTTCAATCCTATAACAAAATAAAACACCCCTGTTAAAACGTGGTGTTTCCTTTTATTGACTATTCGGTGTATAACAATCGAAAAATGCTATCATTATAACCAAATTTCACCTTATTTTTTTCTCTCAGTTCGAAAAAATTAATGTAAGTGTAAAAACATGCAAAAATACGTGTTAAATTTTTTTGAGCTGCTCATCAGGTATAATGGTTAGTGACGCTGACTTTAATGCCGTTGGGACTGGGTTCGAATTCCAGATAAGGCATGGACGTTTGTAAGTGTGTAATGCTTTTGCGGTGTGGGGGTATTTAAAAAAACCGTCGAACCACAATTTTCTCATGAGGTTGGAGGAAAGGGAAGAATTGAGGTGGAACCGAGCCATATCCTACTGTCACCTGAATGGCCATCAAAGCTACGGCTAACTACATGCTTACTTCTTGCCGTTTGCTGCGATTTATTTCGTGGGCTTCGATCCAAAACAGTCACACAGGTGGCAACAATAACAAAGTTATTTTGAAAAGCTAATATTAAATTCAAAAACTTAAAAACCTACATTATTGCTTTTTCAAGCTACCTTCTCTTCCCTTTATGTATTCAATCATCATTGTTTATGTGTTTTACTGTGTATGTGAATAGCTTTATTTTATTTCTTTTTTTGTTGTTGTCGTATATGACAAAGTGCAAAGGTGGTAGTAACAAAATATTAAGATACAGTCAAATATATATTGCCAAAAAATGTGAATCACTGCCATGGCACGATCCGAGTATCCATGCTACAGTCATTGTCTATTTTAAAAAGAGCTCCAACAGTGGAAGGACAGCTAAAGAGGTGTTTAGGATCCAGAAGAGTCCCAACGAAGCTCATGCGTGTCGTAAAAGGCGACTAAAATGAGCAGAAGTCTAACATCTCGGGGCTCTGGTAACCCTCAATTATGACAAGTGCAATATTTTATTTCTTTTTAAAATACAATATAAATTTTTCCTAGAACTGACAGAAACTCTCTAAAATCTTCCTTAATATTGGCCCCACTGTCTCATGCATGAATGATATTTCGTTGTAGGAGCAAGCTTTCATGTCCAGTCATCCCCAGTGGGGAAAGACAGTGATCATCGGGTTGGCAGAAATTGGCGAGACCATGAAGGCTGGAATCTGGGAACTGATTTACGGTAGACAACTCATCGGAACGTACTACGGATGTAAGTAACGAAAAATTTCAAACAATGCGTAAAAGCGTTTCTAAAATGCCCAATGTATAATTATAAATAATGCTTAAAAGTCTTACAATTTACGTTAACTCTTTTGATTTCTTATCCAACCTGAATCTTGTACCTGAAGTGGATGCGGTAGCCTAGTGGTAACCAAATCCATTCCACGACATATCGAACACGAGTCCATGACCCTAGTGGTCAAGGTCACGAATTCATGGTCGGTGCGTCATGAGTAGAGCCTATAATTGCTGAAGAGCCACCGTGTAGAGGCGAACGATGCACTTTAATTCTGTCAAGCTCAAATTTCTGTTGGTGTGGTGGGGTAATTAGAAAGGAAGGGTTTCATCCTCATCAGTGACACTACACGGAAATAATGATATCTGACAGCTCAAGACCATCCAGCATCGTATATTTACAAGAGTTATGAAATCAAATTATATATAAAACAAATTCACATGAGAACTTCATAAAGCTTTACGAAATGATTGGGTATTTAATTAATTTATAATAATGTTTATTAGAACTAGGAAAAAGCATGCTTTTCTGTCATACAATTTTTCAAAGAATTATATTTAAAATTTTTTTTATAATTTGAGAATTATTTTACAAACTTTTTTCTTGAACTGAAATTTGGAATATATGTTACAATTAGTTTGAAATTTCAATACAACAATTTATTTTTATTTTATTTTTTTTTTCGACCGTGGAAAATAAAATAAAATTAATGAGATGAATATAAAATTTAGATTTTTTAAACAGTTAATTTTGTTCACCGAGTTCTGAAAGTCATGGCTTCTTCGATAATTTTATAATGTAATGAATTACTCAATATTCCAAATGATTTTCAATTAATTTCATGTATAAAGAAACATGAAAGGAAATATAAAATACCTTCTGCATTGGCAAACTTTCAAATTATTACCTTAAACGCAAAAAAATGTTTTACAAACATGTGTTTGACTGGCATTTATGTTCTCGAAAATTCACTAGTGTAGAAAATATAGGACATAAAAAGGAACGAAGACTCTTTTCATGCAAATTTATATATAAATGAAAATTCTTCTATGTTGTTGAAAAGAAAACATTCATTGCTTTTTTCTTTCTAAAACAATTTAAAGCATAATTTTAAATAATTTTCTTACGTTGATTCGAAATTAAATGGTACTAAAGCTTCTGACCTCCAAAGCATTTGATTTTTGGATCCCATATCTTTCCTTAAAACTATTTTAGGATCTAAAATAGATGCACAGTTGTGAAATTATTTATGTAAATTATTTTATGTTCTGGTTTCCAGCTTACAAAGCGAGGTTGGACATTCCTCAGTTAGTGGAAAAGGTGGTCAACGGTCAGATCCAACTGGACAAGCTCATCTCCCATCGCCTGCCCCTGGCACGAATTGCAGACGGATTCAACATGCTCCACACAGGAGAATCGTGAGTTTTCCCGCCACTTTCCATGGAACATTATTTGTTTGTCAAATTTTTTATTTTCTCGCAATTGCTCCGCAGACTTTCTTTGGAAGCCTTTTTCTCATGCAATTTTGTATGCTTTTTGTACAGTTTAAAGGGTTTATAACAATTCTGATATGAATTGTTATTTACAAAGGAACACATTTAGTTGGTTTGAATAGATAATGAATAACATACACTTCATAACATTTTAATCCCAGTGTTCACGTAGCTTTTGTTGTCTTATTGATGAAATGTCGCTCTGAGTAGTAAAGTTGCAACTTTTTACTAACAAAGTCGAAAATTAAAGGACCATAAGAACGGATGAATTCTGAATACAATTGAAGCTTCTATATCATCACAACATCCCATTTTAACTTCTGAGGGGGAGAGAAAAGTGCGATTTACTCTTCTCATTGCTTTCATTGATGCAGAAACAACAATTCCATTCCCTTATACCAAAACGTAAATAATATATAGATAAAAAAAGTTAAGTCAATTCCTAATTAGGTCAACAAAGAAAATTTTATTTTAGTTACTTTTTATTAAAAAGTTACAATTAATATAAATATATATAAACATATTAAAGAATTACAATATTAAGTGGCAAAATAGAAAATGATTTTCCTTGCAATTTTCCATTCTTTCTATGTATGGTGTTAAACTATTACTTTTGTTTGTTACTATTTATTCATTTTTTAATTTAATTAATGAATTAATATTTAAAAAACTGTATTAACATTAAGTGCCATCCAGTAAAAGTTTTAAAAAATGTATTTGAACGTGAATGGATGAATAGAAAGTATTTTATTAACGATTGAAAATTTGAACAAGATATATATATGAGAGAGAGAGAGAGAGACTATATTAATATTAAAAGACTGTTAATAATGGGATTGAAACCTCTTCTTCTTTCCCTTCAATTTCATTAACAGGAGAGACATCTAAAACCGAATAAGAAAAATTTTATTTTCAAATGATAAATAAAAGCGTTTTCAATGGAATTACTAGTTCAGATTCACGTAAAAAAGCGTCAAAACTCAAAAATGTGAAAACCACAAGAATTCATTTGACGGAGCATAAATTTTACAAGAACAGAAGGTTTGAGCCTAATATTCATTGATTTCTCTAAAGCATTGAAAAAGACATTGTACTTTACAAAATGCTTCGAATTATTAATTAATTTTTATAAAGCTTTCAAAATTTTAGAAGCATCTATTTACTGAATTAATGTAAACACCAGTGCTATAATTTTAAATTGCTTTGCCGATTAGTATAAAATTCGATCTTTCAGGAAACATTCGATAAATTCTTCAAAGATAGATGTCATGTAATGGAATATACGTGTAGTTTATAATTCTTGGCGAGAAAATTGGTCAATTTATTATACTGTTCAGTAAAGTAGAACCTTTACAATATGCTCGAATTGTTTCTGAGATCAGCCGCGTTTTTGGAGGAGGTTAGTGGTTGTTCCAACCTGTTTTCGGTAATACTCAAAAAAGTTCGTATCTTTCCTGGAGCTTATGGAAAAGAAACACCACGATTAAATTAGATTAAATTAGATTTAAAGATAGTAACATATAGAATTATTTAACAGGACATGTATTATTATTCAATTATAAATACTTTTCTAGAGTCAATTTTTCAAGAAAACTTTATAGTCCGTATTACTTCATTCTGATTAGAGAGTTAAACAACCAATAAATGACTTCATTCAAAAAACATTTCATTTAATATTATTTTTTACAATTTATATATTATATCATTTTTTTAAAAATAAAATTCAGACCAGTACTTTGTGACTTTTTTTTCTTTTTTGAAAATAATCTGTTACATTTTTAACTTCTCCACGAATGATTCGCTTCATTACTTGTGTAGTTTGAGCCTCTCCTACTCAACTCAATCAAAATAACACGGCAAAAAAAAAGGATTTTTGGAGTCTTTAAATGTCAGAAAACATCCATTGCACGCTCCCTAAGTCCTCATTATCTCACAACACAATCTTTGGAAGACGACGGAAGACACGACTCTGCATTCTCTCGGACTCTGACGCAAATTCGAAAAGAATGCATTAAAATAAAAGCCACAGTTTCTTGAAAACTCCATTTGCAGTCAAGCTAAATATACAGATTACTTCTTAAACACATTAACTAGTGAAAGTTGACGGAAAGTAGCGTCCAGAAACTAAATGCCAAACGGGCATGGGGTGAAAAGGAGAATCATATCAGTACTGTGAAAAATAAAAAATAAAAAGTTCCATATCACTTGGTTCAGCGATGATAAACATTTTTAAAACTGTGGAAAATTTACACCCTCCACCACATCATTAGATATTATGCCCCCAAATTTCACAATTTTACAGTGAAGGTTTCACTAACGTGATCCTCCATTGCCGTAAATTTGTAATGTTTTTTTTTTATGAAGAGTCATAGTACATTAGTTAAGTATTTCAAAAGATTAACCATTTAGCTAAGATTCCAAAATGGTAGAGCACTTTATGCCTTTCTATTCATAACAATTATTGCTACATTTTAACCAAAATGACTTCATTTCAAAATACCTAATCTTAAGTGAGTATCCTAAGCTAAGAAATAATTATGCCTTCTACACGAAAGTAGTTTTCGTGGCTTGCCTTGTCACGAGTTCGAGCCCAGTACCACTAAAGACCCGCCGTGTAAGGCAGCGATGCACGTTAAATCTGACGAGAACTGAAACGTCCTCCCGTTGGTGTGGTGTGGTAGTTAGGAGAGAGGGGTGCCAGCTCAGGTGTCGTCCACGTCACTTGACCATGGTTCAAAATGACGTGGTCCGTCGCCAAAAGCCCTCGTGTAGCTGAACAGTGCGACGTTAATATTCAATGAATCAATCAAACGAAAGTAGTTTCTTCATATTTTTAAAAGGGATTACTTGAAGAGTCGTGAATAGCTAGATAAATTTATTTCTTCCAATGTTTCAGCAATTCTTTTATCGCAGATCAGTTACATTTTTGATTGGTTTCAAAGATGAAGCTCTAGAAGGCAAACATTTCGAACACTGAATTCATTAAAATGTTACAAAAATGTTCCGTTTTGTTTTTCAATTTATTGTATAATTTTAGCTACACACTTCCGATTGGGGTTTTTAAGAAAGTGAGTGAAAGTTAAATTAATATTGCACTGTAAAGCTACACGAGGGCTATTGGCAGCCGTTCTCGTAGTTTTGAATCATGGTCAAGTGACGAGGGTGACACCTGAAATGGCAGCCCCCTCTTCTAACTTTCACACCAATGGGAAGACGTTTGAGCCTTGACAGAGCCTCCCTGTACTCAGTCTATAGCGGCGCTAGGCTCGAAATGACACGCCAGCCAGTAGTCCGTGACCTTGATCCACAGACTACCGGGACCACGATTGGGTTTTTGAAATTGTCATTTTGTTAGAAATATTGGCTTTCTATGTTATGGATAGAAAAGTACAAGCGTTGTAACATTTACCAACAAAGTGTTGTCTAATCTAAATAGGGCATCTTTTGAAGAACTCAACAAGAGTTGTGTATGTTCCTTTACCTCGACTCAAACAAACTAATTAATTTTAATTAAAGTAGCAATTGTTTTTGCTCCACTTGTGATTGTGATTAATAACACGGCCATGTAAGATCACGTTAGTGTAAAAATCCCTGCAAAATTGTGAAATGTGTGGTCACACAGTACCTAGTGATGTCATGTAGGGGAGCATTGATTTTCTATATTTACAAATATATGCTGGTCACCTCTAAACCAAGTAATATGAAATTTCTCTTTTATTTTCCCCACAACTGATCTGACTCCCCCTTTCACCGCTTGTCTGCTTGACGTTGAGCTTTTGAACATCCTGTAGAATTATTTCACTCTAAGACCCTTAACATGAGTTAATGTCTTGTAAGTATTTGAAAAGGTACATACAGTCACTATAATCGCCGTGTGATATTTGGTTGAAAAAGATTTGCAAGTTTTATATTAATGGATGAATTGAAATTTTTTTGTAAGCTTTTCCTTAATTTGAAAAACATTGAACTTTTGTATGTAAATCACTCTTTCTGCTTCAATATTATGCTCCACAACAGGGGTCGGCCACCTTATAGGTACTGTGTGCCAAATCAATACACTAATATGATTCAGTGTGCCACGCAGTTGGAAAAATTTGAAACAATTCAATTACCAGGAAAATGCAAGTAGAGTTAGGGAATATTGGTCAAGAATATACACACACATTTACAGTTTTATTATATATTAACTATACATCCTTTAAAGATATTTATTAACATGAAAATATGCCACATAAAATATAACCATTCCTTCAACATAAATAAGAATTTAAAATTTTACATATATCATGTATATTTTAAGAATATTTGTTAAAATAAGAAATAAAGTATGAATATTCCTGCAATATAACGAAATAAAAAATTAAAACTTTGGCAAAAAATTGAATAAAATAGTCTTTATGCGTGAGACGTTGAGAGGAGAAACGCAAAGAGATTTAACTTAATCTCATAACTTTGTAAAGTGTCCCTAGAATTGCTCAATGTGGCACGCGCGCCTTAAAGTTGCCGACCCCTGATCTAGAATATGGAGCCTTTCTAAGTGAATGTCTCCATAGTTCGTTTGAAAGACATACTTTTTCTTAACTTTTAAAAGAAATAATTCTCCACTTCAACTATCGTTTACCTTTTTAATTTTCTTGCAGACTTCGAACCATTATCGACTACGACCTCAAGGCTTAAAAAAGAGAAGAATTTTTTTTCTTTTGCAACATCTCATTAAAACTACATAGCGAAGATGATTTCGGAAACACAAGAGAATATTGGAGAGTATAACACGGAAGAAACAAGTGAAACAATTCACACAGAACTTTCATATGCTTCTGTACAAAAAGAGAAGTATTCGAGCAATATAAAAAACTCATGTATCAATACATAATATTTTTCTATTAATATTCTGTTGTAATCTATTTCTAATAAATTGCTTTTATATTTGAATTCCTTCTCGATGTGTTTATTAGATTGTCTATATCATTTTAAAGAAATGCATTTCACTTATAAATCTGCGTGGATTATTCTTCTATAACTTCCTGTTACATGTTTTGCGTAGGGATTCGAATTGTTTTGGAACACTGAAGTATGCTTTTCACTTTCTCAGGAAGACCTCATCTGATATGAACTCTTGAGTACTGGTTATAATGAGAGTAATAGCAAAATAATTTTAAGTAATATAATACACTTAAGACTATATTCCTCACTGTGACTAATATTAAATGTGTAAGATTTTCCAAAATTTATGATTCATTTTTTTTCTAAACATAAAATACAAAATATTAAAATAATCTACTTGCTAAAAACAGTTTTTACATTTATAGAATGCTTGTATAAATATATAGACATACTTCAAAATTGCAGAAGTATATGTAGAATCTGTATTTTATAAATTTTGAAGAAAAAGGTAGTATACACAATATCAACCTTAGGCTTAGGAAAAGAAGTTGCTTAGCTTTAGTTTCCATGCAACTATTAAATTGAGACCAGTTAAGCATATGGGATTTCTGCCTGGAGTATTGTGAATTTTGTATTAAAACACAGTCCTCATGATTTCTTGCATGATTCCTTGAGACGGCAAACCGTTGAGAGGCTTGAAGCTGTCCAATCTCAAGCGGAGGTAGCTCGAGGGTTATGAGGAACATCGGAAGTCATTGCATGGCAGTGGAATCAATTCCAAACAAGTAGAACTGTCTCCAGGAAGTCGACCAAGGCCCCCAAAGCACAACGATACATGCAAACGATTTCTACTTGGCATTAAGCGCTCGGAGACATTGGCATAAAACGGCTCCTCAGCTTGCTCGTGACTCTTTCTGCTGTGTCTGGAAGAATTTCCATTCAAATAGTCTGCTAAAGTCTTTACGCCTGGCGTCCAGTTTTGTGTGCTCCCTTAGAATGCATCCTACAGGAAAGATCGGTTATTGGGAAGCCGAAAACATCAGTCATTGACACCACAAGAATGGGAGTGTGTTCTTTTCAGTGTGTGATATGGTCGCTCTATGGTGACCCTATCTTTGATTGTCAGCGTGAATTAGAGGTGTGGGATTTCCAAAATGAATAGACATTTTAAAATTCTTAATATGACTTTATTAAGAATATAACTTAAACTTCTAATAATTTAGATAAATTTATATAAGTGAGAATCTATTGAACCAAACACACAGCGATAGTTAAACCGAATTGCCTAATTTAGAACACTTTATCTAAATAATTATATTATCCGCCTACTTTCAATTCTGATAATATTGCAAGTCCTAATATCAAATATTCAGTCCTACCTTACACCAAACTAAGATTCTATCACGGTACAGAAACACCTGGGCACGCGTGCAATGGTATGCACCTTGTAATAATGGCTGGATATCTTGGTAACTTTACGATAGGCCGTCAATCCACACTCGTATCTCTTCCAAACATAACTTTCCCTAAATTGCCATACTGCTAACTGAAACTTCTGTTCTTTTAAAAGCTATCTTATTTGCATTTCATAACCGCATTTCGCTTCTTGGATTTTGATTGGAAAAGATTTGACATTAATCTTGGCCGTCAAAGAACCCAAAGGCTATGTTACAGAAAAGACGCGTGAGCCCGTCACAAGAGTTGAGTCGAGATTTCATCTGGAGAGAAACTGTGTGGGAAGCTGGATTTCATCCCTCCTACGTAACAAAAATCGACATATTCGGTGGCAAGGAAATCCCTGTGTGGTGCGGCATAATGTTGGACTCGTACACTCCTGTACGTCTTCGTACAGGAGTGTATCCTATACAAAGGGGTACGGATGCCTGTACGGCACCCCTGTACTGTCAATTCACAGTGGTCCTTGAAACCTATGTGAGGCTGTTGTGTGTATATTGGGTCCAGACTACATTTTTATGGACGATAATGCGCGGCCACGCAGAATTCACATTGTTGATGATTTTCATGAAGAAGAGGAGATATTCGCCGTATGGAATGGCCCTTAAAATCTCCGAATCTCCTTCATATTGAACATGTTTGGAATGATCTAAAAAGAGCCATTTCTCAGCGTTGCTTTCCTCCCATTTACCCCCAGAAGTTTAAAATCATTCTTTCAGAAAAATGGGCTTTGTTGTCACAAAAATTTATTGACATCCTCATAAACAATATGACAGCTCCTTGTGAGACGTATACTGATGCATAGTGGTCATACTTCATACTAGACAGACGTTTCTCGAGTTAAATACTTTATCTCTGATCCACATGATTTCCCACTTTTTGATATACCCTGTATCTTAAATCACAATTAAAATATTTTCCATATTGTTATACACACATGTCTCTGTGCTAAATTTCATATCAAAACAGTGAATAGTTCATTAGTTTTCACAGATTTTATGTTTGTAGCCTTAATTTTGGACAGAAGAGTAGATGGTGCAACGTCCAGATTTTGCCAATTCTCGTTTCAAAATGGCTTCACAGTAAGAACAAACTCAAGCAGAATGGTTTATCGAATTTAAACGATACTACTTATAAACGATCTACTTAAGAAGATCCTCGCTTTTGAGGGACATGAAGTATTTATGACAGTAGGTAAAGTATTATAGCCGCTCTAGCATCGTATAGACTCGATGCGTTGCGAATGACTAATAGTGCGCTCATTAACATATGCAGTAAAAGATTGTTAAAAAAAACTTTGGTATTTTTTTATGGAACTTTAAAAGCCGTAAATGAATATCTTTATTTGATTATTTGTAATCATCATTTTTGAAAACGTAGCTTTACTTTTCGGGCACCTGGTATAATTACAATTCATTGCAATCTGTACTTAATCAAAACCTACTCCCTCAGACAATGTTGCAGCATTTAACCCGTTTTATCCCAATTTATTTATTTTGTTCAAATTTGAGAAGAATCACATATTTTCTGAAGTTAATTAAACCTAAATAAATTAAATATAACAAAATTTGAGAAATTTTTTATATTTTATCTAAGAAATCTGACCCATTCTCTAAATAGGACATTGGGATAAAGGAGATAAAATTTGCACTTACATGTTTTAGTGTTTCCTTCAATGATGAAAAGCGATTTCCGATTAAAAAATTTTAATTTATTTGAATAATTTCTTTTTTACGAGAAATTTCACTTTTCAGTTGTATTTCACTCTAATCTTGGTGGAAAGGTTCAATGCAAGCGTAAAAAAGTGTTTGGTCACATGTACCACAATATGTTTTTGGTTTTCCTTTGCAGCTTTCTCTTAGAAAAAGACCCTATTCTTCTCTCTTAAGTAAAAAATGACCATTACTGTCCTTACAGATGTCTTATTTTGTACCAGAAGGTAAATTCAAGATCCTAGGTCTGCCTCTTTTTTTATTAAAGTTCATTTAGATAAACTATTGTTATAGCTCTTCGGAACTCCTTCAAGTTTAGGACTTCATCTTTGTTAAGAGTTTTGTGAATTATCCAGGCATTTACCTAACCATATCCAGTGAACGTATTAAGAGTGTCCAATACCACTTTGTTCCCATGAATTCTAATGGAATAAAGTTCAGCCAACCAGTCCTGGTGGTGATCCACATCGTCCATATGTTGTAAGAATTTATCAAATTCGCTTCTTCACGTTAACTTTATCTTTGTGTCCCCATACTCGTCACCACATTTCATAAAATGATCATTAAGTATGGCAAACACACACAAAGGTCTTACTTTGAAGGATCCATCCTGAACATGCTGACTTACACTTCCATTGTCCACAAAGTGAAAATAACATTACAACTTTTGCAAAAGATTTCGTGACACATGTCATTTTTCACCAGGGTAATGCCAAGGTCTTCAGCATCTGACCAGTAATCACGTTCACAGGTATTTGAATGATAACCAGTTAGAAGCAGAATTCCTATGTAAAATTTTATATTGTGGTGATTTATTCCTTATCCAAGATGACTGATGTCTTTTAGCTTTTTTCCGTTCTTTGTTGTCAAAATACTAAAGCTCTGTTCAGGCTATAAACTATTTCAAGTTCTCGCCTCAAGAGACCTAGAAACATCGTTTTCTGTAATCTCATTCATATTTACTTCATTTTCATCCCCTTCATCTTCGTCAGTTAGTTCACTGGCATCTGGTGTTAACACAGCCATTTCAACGTCGATCTTATCTGAATTTAGACTATTTAATAGTTCTAATGCTTCCTCTAACTTCAGAAACCTTTGCACAGACATAACTCAGAAGGGGTAAAACACTAGAAGGGAAATTTTAATTTTTTTTACTCTTAATTATAAAGAGAACTAACGCGTCAATTGCATACGTATCGTCCCACTGTTCTATCTAGAGGACAGTTAAAAATAATACACTAAAAATTACCTAAGAGCAATATAGCTCTAATTAACCACCAGGATGATAAAGAAGAAGTACTATCACATAAAAAATACACAACCAAGTGTCCAAAGTAAAATTAAAAGGAATTCTGCAACCGCAAAGAGATGATACAAATTATGCTGACTAATGTGATGAATATGCAAAATGTCCAGAAGAAGGGGGAAGAAACACGCTAAAAAAAGCTAATACATATCCATACATATTCCAATTGACAAAATATTTGCAACATAATTATAATAATTTCTACATGATATTTTCCAGCTGTCCTCTAAATAGGACAGAGGGATAAAATGGGTTAAGTGAAGCAATAACAAAACTAACACACTTCTGGGCCTGACGAAGCTGAACATACGGTTACTTACACAAGAACAGATTAAGAGACTTCTTTCCCTTAATTCAAACCATCAGCTCATAGATTAAGAGCCAGAATGTAAGCAAGGAAGCCTAATCTCCGGATAAGTAAATAGTTAATAACAGAAATATGGGGATTGTCACCAGAGAACTCACGAAGTTACAAATTAGGTTAATCTACTTTTACTAACGCCGTGTTTATTGCGTACTCCGACGTAGTAAATACCCATGGGTCGTGAGAGGACCAGAATAGCAATAGTGGAGGACTCAGAAAAAATGGTCCTAAAACAATAATGGTCGACTTACGTTTATTAAAATAATTGGGAATGTGGAAATCAGGTACAGGTGCTAGGAAGCGTTAACACTGCTGGAAATAAAGATAGGTCATATGCCATCCTCGTCTATAAAATATCGACATGCGTTGTAAACGTCTTATTTCTCTCACAAACCAAACACATTTTTGTAAATACATTTAGCATGGTCGTGGTTTTTTTTAAAAAAATAGTACCAGGCAATTGGGGCATGTAGCCTTTGACAGTTTCTGGGGTCAGGATGAGGTGCTTGGTTTGCTGTTAAGCAACTGTCCCTCCCACGTAATGTTTATCCATCGAACTGTGCAGATATTTTGATCCTACGTATTCTCTGGTATTTCCTTGGTACTGACATTAAACAAATCAGCATCTGAGATTAATTTTCGAGAAGAATTAAAACTGTTGTGTAGTGCGGTCAAAGTGAGTAAATTAATTTAATTTTAGTAGAGCTGAAGAGAAAAATGACACTTCCAGGAACAACCCCTCGAAGCATCTTTTGAGTTACTTTTACAGACTCTGTGATGCATGTGATCACTGTTTCATTTAAAAAAGAAAACATAGGTATATATAAAATTTTTCGATTTTTTTGCATTATAAACAATTTGTCTGATTCAGGGTATAACACATAATGCTTCCAGGAAGAGATGTTTTGGGTTTCTATATTTAAGTTTATTTACCCCAATGCGCATCCATGCACCATGGGGCCCAAAAAAGGGAGGAAGTTCATCAGTTGATTGACAGGGACTGACTATAGTATAGAACTACAGCTGAAGAATATAATCCACCGGTTCTCCCGAGACATCTCTAACTTGTTTTGGTATTCTGAGAGAATCATAATTAGAATCCCTAAGAACTAATCAATAGCCGATTTGAAAGGAAAGTGCACACCCCTGCTTCCCGTTTACGGAGAAGCAGGATCCGAAGAACACGCAAAAGAAACCTCAGACTTCCCTTCCTTCAGAGTGATTCACCGCACATGGCAAACAAGTGAGCCTGATTTAAAAAAATAGTTTTGTTATTTAATGAGAACAAATAACTTATATTTTAAGTTCTCCCAGTTGAATAAATTAAAAATAAGACACAAGTAATAATAAAATCAAAATATATTAAATCAGGAAAAGACAATCAAAACAACCATGACGTGAATTGAAAATAAAATCAAGTAAAAAATCTACAATTAAAACTCAAAACAAGCAATTTTTTTTATTGTCTTTATTTTCAAAAATGTTCATTTAGGAACCTGGGAAGTGTGGTCATTTGCAATCATTCGAACTGAACCTGCTGCGAGGAAGAAAGGTTTGATGACAGAGGGGGTCGTAAAAAGACTAAGGCAGTGCGAGATTGTGCTTATTCCTTTACATTTTGCACTATATTTTTAGATATTTTTTAACCTTTCAAATGTATTAAATAAGTGTTTGGAGCAGTTTAACCAGGATTTACTCTCGCGCCTTAAATTCCCACAATCACTACATATAAGCTACTGCAAGAACGATAAACGGCTTGAACTAAATGGGTTCCACAAACATTGCTCATCTCTGCCATTTTAATTGAAACCAAATAATGAACTTAGAAGTATAACCGCAATCTCCTCCTACAATTAAGTATTAGGTTTAAATACGAACTGGATACGAGAAAAAAAATCTATGACATAGAAATTTTTCTCATTTTTAATATTAAGTCTAGACCATCGAATTTGTAACAAATTACCTTAAAAAGAAAATTTTTATCTTTCTATCAAAAATGATTTTAACATACTTCCACAAAGTAGGCCTTCTCCCGTATTGTTTAAGAATGTGTGTTCTCTTCCCGAGTTTCATGAAATCCACATTTTCTCAAATTTTTTTCTAAGGCTTATGGAGGTGGTACAGCTTTTTTTTCGCTCTTGCTTGCCATTTACTCTCGCTGTTCCCATATCTTGCAGATGCACATTTCTACTGCTGTCCTTTTTAAAAAGGTGAAAAGAGAATTTTCGAAATTTAGACTTTGAACGAAAATAATAGAACATTATTGTTAGTTTCTAAATGACGATGAGTTGATTTTCTTACCTGACTCATAGAATTCCTGGTTAAAATTTTTCGAGTGTATTCAATTTTTACTTTTTGAACACAAAAATGTGTTTGGGGTGTTTCAATAAGTTGAATTTGCTTCGAGCTTTTACTGGGACTTTTGGTTTCAGGTCCTCATCACAAAAGACAGAAGAAAACTAAACTGTGAACCGAGAAATGTGTGAAATTTCTGTGATAGTTGAGTCAGACAGATCCCTCCCCCATTTTGCATTAGTGACTGAAACCAAGGGGAAATTACAGAATGTTTATAATACAAGGTGATTCATAAAGAAATATACAGTTTCAATGCACTATAAATTGAGAAGAATGTAAAATATTATATGATGCTATGTGAATATTTGAAATTTCGTTAGAGAGCGTTACAGTTGTTATGTGTGTAAACACATCAAACCGGTAATCTATTTCCGCCTGAACGCCTGTTAAGGTATCGATGTGCAGTGTCCAGAACCAAGTTCGTCTATAACATATTTTCTCAATGTGGGTGATAGCGCTTCCTTGTGGGCGTTAGATGCTTTCAGGGGGCAGTAAAAGTCCAGAGTAAGTTAGGGGTTTTTGAGATGGTATGGAAGGGCATTGGCAGATTAACCAAATATAGTCTAAAAAAGACTTTAAAAAATACGCTGATTATGTACAAATAAAAGTAAACTTTAATCCTGTTACCTTATGTTGATTGTATGTATTTAAAATTGTATATTCGTGGAAATAGCTATTTTAGATTTGCAAGTAAAAAAAAATTGAGGGCCTTAAGAGAATATTTTCTATTAGTAATAGAATTTTTTTTTTAAATTTCATTTTTGTTTCACCATGTATTACTTTTTTGGAGTGGGAGGGGGTGGTATCGAAATATTCACAAGAAATGGGGGTGCCAGTTCAAAAAAGGTTGGGAACCTATGGTCTATAGTGACTTGATAAGCTATTTCAGTTCCGCTTAATCAACAGAAAGAGGAGGATTGGATACCTTATCTCTTACGCAGTGGCATAACAGAGAATTTTAGGGATCCCCTGCAAAGTCAGGTTTTGAGCCCCAAGTAGGTTCTTACAAAAGATTGCAAGACCTTAAGAGGCTCCCAAAAATCCTGCCCCCCCCCCTTGATTCAGGAACTTCGGGGGCGTACGTCACGCCACTGCCCTTACATACCTCCACAGGAATCAATTACAAAGTGCTAAATCAAGATTTCTGGATGTCCATAGGGTGAGTGGTATGTTGTGGTCCATCCATCTTTGAGGGAGATGTTCATCGAGGTTCACCGAGCGCCATCCAATTGGAGAAAGACGTTGTCAGTGCTATCCTGCAACTGTAGCATTAACTAAAGAGTTGACATATACCAAAAAGTGGCTCCCGTGACAGTCTGCTTTTGAAAAAAGAAAGGGCCGAGAGAGAACACGTTTTTTCTGTGGATACTGCACGAAACACGTTTATCTTAGGGGAATCTCACTCGTGTTGCACTGTGTCTATTGCCAGCGTCTCTTCCGTCAGGGGTGAATAAACTTTCAGAATGCATCTATCTTACGGTTAGTTGAAGCGGTGCGTGTCTTTTACTGTTACTGTCTTACAGCATCAGAAAAGTGTACATTTCTTTATGGATCACCCTATATAGAGATAAAAAGAGGATTTCTCTTATCTTGGAATTTCGTTCAGTTTTGAAGGTTTTACACTACCGTATTGATTCGAATCTAAGCAACACCCCAAATTTTCAACAAATTTGATTGGAAAAGGAAAATTGTGTAAAATGGTTTATCGATACACAGTTTTAAGAAATTAAAATAAATTTAAAATGGAATCAATAAGAAAAGAAGAATTAGTTATTTTATCAATATTATAAACTTTAAAATAGATACTTGAATCTGTTATTGCTCTAATTGTCCCATCCAACGAATTTTTCCCTTCGATTCTAAGCCGCACCCTATTTTTAGTAGCATTAATATTAGAAAAAAATTGCGGCTTAGATTCGAGTAAATACGGTATTTTAAATTACTAAGGTAAATGGTAATATATTTGTATTTCACATAACCTTCAGATTCAAATTGTTAATAAGACGTTAAAAGTAATTTTTGTCTGTGTGTTAAAAGAGATTTATTGCAAAATTGGTTCTACAAAACACATTTAATATTCCATTCATGTTTATAGAAGCTTTTAATTGTATGATTAAACACACTTCTTGAATAAGTTTCCCTCTTCAACATTCAAAAGTCCACACACCATACGCAAACATTTTCGGTGCACGCGACGTTATTAGTTATTCAAACACGACATAAAACCTCTTCGTTTATTAGCTCGCCGCAGAGCAAGGCATGTTCCTCGAAAAGGTGTGTGTACCTCGTGAATCGATACAACGCCTGTTGGGAAGTAGGAGACTTCTACGGAACATCGTATTTGTGTGGCGAAACAATCGATCAGCCTTAACTAAGTTTAAATAATGCAGTAATAGGGTTATATATATATTTTTGAAAATGAAGGGCTGTGGCAAGTTTCCAGCCTTTTTTTGTATTAGTTATCATAATTGCGCAGTGCACTTTCATAATCAAACAACTTGTGAATTAGCTTTCTTTCCTTATGTGTACAGTCGAGGTGATCAAGTATTCATCTCTATAGATGGTATACACATTTTGCTATTAAATGCGTCGTTATAATAACACTTTATCGTCTGCGTGAACAACTTGAGGCATTTTAATAGCGTATTGATTTCTACTGATGAAAAGTAAACAATGCATCAAAGTATCTGGACTGCAATATATTGGAATCTTCTTATATCCTACAGAAATTCCTTTTATACTTCGACTTCATTCAACCATAGCAATCCAATGAAAGTGAATTTTGTCACCTATAATGTTTGATTCGGTTTATAATTTCTGATATAAAAATTATATTTTATAAACTGTTCGACTCAAACTGTTTATGGCAAAATATTGGGCTTCGATGGACGTATTTGTATCGATAAAAACTACTTGTTGCTTTTACTTTTCTTTATAATTTCAGCATGCTAATAAAAGATGTGTATGAATGAATAGTTTCTGACTATGACATCGTATTCTACGAACTATAAAACTTTGCACGTTTGAACTCTGAGTGGTGGGGTATCTTCGAAATATACCCCCAAGCTCTCTTTTGTTTCTTTTTGGCTTGATGGCAGGCATAATTCCACACACTATGGCTTACACAATCTCTTATCTGTATTTTAGGTCTTGTGGATCACTGCATTGATAGCGTTCATAATAGCATCAAGGACATTGAGAACAGAATCATCGATTGCCCTATTCTAAGAAATTTTGCGGGTCTTAACCCTATGAATTGATCCCAGTCTGCCCGAGGAAAATGATAAGTGGGAGGACGAAGTCGTGCCCCAGCCCCATTGAGATACGAGACAAGGAGAGAGAAAGGATCATTTTCATGTTCTACCTTGAAATTGAATAACGGTAGCAGGGTTGGTGAGGAGATAGCTAGATCTTTGGAGAAAAAGGACCTCCCAGGCGCATGGAAATGCGTTTTCTCGTTTGTGTTGAGCAGACATATTGATCAGAAATCAACTGTTCAATCTGTTGTCCAAAAGTATCATTATTGAGTTATATCCGTTAAAATATAAATAGAGAGCTGGTATTTAACTGAACAATTGATTCCAATTCATTTGTGACTCATTATGGGGTGGTAAATAAGTACAGCAGATTGAGACAAGATAAGGGATAATGAATTCGTATAGCCACAGCCTGAAGTGTGATTTATGTTGTGCAGTGGCCTTGCAACTTTATCGACTCATGGAACCCTAGGAATTGAAAGGGTTTTTTTATGAACTCCATTCCACACTTAAAAGAATAGATCTGAAATACAAGGTAAACAAAAAAGTTCTTGCCGTTTGCGCGTTTCCATTGCAAGAAGTGAGAATAAGTATGCAAATTCGTGTATGACGTGATTGAGAAACCGTCAGTCAAGAATAGGAATATCAGTTGTCATAAACGCAGGTCGACTGCTCACATTCATCAAGCGGAATTCGTACAGTAGCGAAGCGAAATGGACGTATCGAAGGAGCTCATTCGGGGTCGTTTACTTAACGACTTCAAACTGGGCTTATCAGAAGCTGCATCAAGTCGCCGAATATGTCAAACGTTTGGGGATAGTGATGTTAATGAACGTACGGCAAGGCACTTGTTTCAAAAATTTAGGTCGGGAGATTTATCCCTATCCCTATGCTCGAACAGGACGATCACAGGCCTTGAATGATGAAGCCCTGCAGGCGGCCATTGAGGAGGACAGTAGTAAAACGAGTGGTGAACTTGCCAGACAATTCAACACTTCCAGTGAAATGGTTAGATTTCATCTGCACCGCTTAGGTGAGACGTACAGGCTGAGCCAGTGGGTTCCTCACACGCTGTTGGAAGTTCATAAGCAACAACGAGTGGCAGCCTATTTATCGTTGCTTTCTCGCCACCGTAACGCTTCCATATTCAATCGGGTGCTGACCAGTGACGAGAAGTGGATCCTGTATGACACACCCTAGCGTTCCAAACATTGGTTGTCACCCCAGGATACTATCCCTCACAGCGCAAGACCACCTATGCACCCACGCAAGATTATGCTTTGTGTCTGGTGGGCTTGTCGTCAAGGGGTTCACTATGAGTTACTACTAATGGACCAAACAGTCACTGCCGACCTGTATCCGCATTAATTGGAACGTGTACAACAGGCACTGCATCAGAAGGAACCAGCACCGGTTAATCGAAAGGGTGTACTGTTATTGCATTATAACGTGAGGCCGCATGTCACGCGGGTGGCCAGGAATACGATACAGTGACTAGGTTTGGAGACTTTGTGCCATCATCCTTACTCATCTGACCTTGTACCATCAGATTACCACCTCTTCCACTCCCTGGATAATCATCTTCGTGGTAAATCCTACACCAATGAAACAGACGTGCGCCAAGCTCTCGTGGACTTCTTTGCATCCCACACCCCCGAGTTTTACCGTAAGGAGATTGAACAACTGGAGACACGTTGGCAGAAGGTGCTGGATACCGATGGTAATTACTTCGAGGACTAACAATAGGCTACGCTGTTTGTAAGTCATGTTCTTTTGAGTCATTAAAAACAACAAGAACTTTATTGTTTACCTTGTATTTAAAGCAAATCAATATGTTTTAAGTACTTTATGTAAAGACAGCTAAAGAAAACTTGTATTTTATAAAAATTTAATGTAATGTTGATATAATGGACTCGTTTTACACTTAAGTAAGTTGTTCCACTTGACATTAAAATGTTTACAAATGTGTGAGAATCTTGTACATTCTGCATGAATTTTCAAACAAAAATATATAAGTTATTCTTGCTTAAATTTAGACATCGATAACGTGTTCCCTTTCCTTCATTGGCAAATCTTTGTATTCATCCTAGTACTAAAATGGACCTTTATCCATTTATCATCAGAATATCTTCTGAAAAATAATCTCTTAAAGGCGGTGTGTTCTTATGGAAATGTTCGCATATAGGTGTTTCCTTAAAATTATATAATTTTCCGAAACGTTGCACTAACGACCAGTGGCGTAGCTAGGTATCCAAAGACCTTGGTGCTATAAAAAATGAGGGCCCTATCTTGGTTGGATTTTATCAAGCATAGAAATAGAAGTACATGAATATTTTAAATATATAAAACTACAACTCTTTTGTTTATTATCTTCTCTTTCTTGTCATTGTTTGCGCACCATTGGCTCTTTTTTTAACCCCAATTTCAGTTTTATAGTTTATGCAATACATATCGTATGTGCTTGAGTACTTAATGACGTTAAAAGGAAGGAGAAACGCAATGCTACGCTGGGGAATCCCTGGCTATTTATTTGGGAGGATCGAACTCACCCACCAGAGAGCTACAAAATGATCCACTGAGATAGACAGGAAACAATGCTGCATAGAATATGCATTAATAAAAAAATACAATGCGACATTATAATTATTTAAAAACACACACTCACCTCTACAAAGAGCAGAAGAGAGTTGAAAAAATTACCTCAGTCTATAGCAGATACGAGAAGATTGCAAAACATTGAAACAGGAAATGAGCCTACTATAATTCATATTAAAAATAGAATGTAATTAGGCAGGAATTGCCTCTTCTGTAGGTTTTTTTAAGATTTAATAACAAGCATGGTAAGATTTTTCATGGAACTTTCAATTAACAGTTTATTTTCAAGTAACAATTTTTAGAAAAATGAAAAAAATTGAAAAACAATGGAAAGAATTTAGGGGAATTTCCTACAAGTCAAAAATTACTTTCAACTGAATTGCCATAATTATAGTTATGTTGCAACCTTTTATATTTATATCTTGAACTTGGGAGAAGTTATTGCAAGTTTGGCTTGCTTGGTGGTCAGGGACCGAGGCCCACCCCCTGAGCTTGAGGGCCCCGGAGCACGACACCGCCCAGCCCATTGATAGCTACGCCACTACCAACGAGTATAAAATTGTTTCTTGGAATCTAGGATCATGAACAAGAGGGTATTCATAATATAGTAGGTAATACATATAAGGAAAAAACATTCCAAAATTACTTTACTTTATTATAATAAAAGTTAAAATACTATTACAAAATAAAAAGTTATGTATAAATAAAATTTTCACTTTTGATGACTGGAATCAACCTACTTTGCTTTGGACAAAAGTTCAAAGTTGGTTTCTATTGTCATTATTTGTGTTGTTATCGTCGTATTTCATGTTATATTAAATTTATAAGGATCTCGCCTCCACGCCCAAAAAGATGTGGGAGAAAGGGAAGGAAGACTTGCAACACAAACAATAACACAAGTTCTGTGAAGTATTCACCCGTGGGTGATACCTTACTCCTAAGTTATCTTTGTGATGAAGAGGTATGGGATTGAATGAAGAACCAGGCGTTGTCATGATCTTAAAATGTCTTTATTAAGATCTTAACTTAAACACTAACACAATGATAATATTTATATTATAACTTAGCGGATCTGAGGTGAGAAAACACACAATACGTATTACTAAAAAAGCGCGATCTTAAACACTATATTTAACTTTCCCATATATTCCTAATTTCTGTTTATATCACAGTTATTAATATATAGATACTAGAATTATCCTACTTTAATCTCTTGTTTAATCGCAATCCTCTCGGATCCTAAATATCTTTTATCTCGCGTAGAATTGGATCCATCTTGACTTGATCGTTCTGTCACGGATAGCTTCACACTCAATGACGGCTTTCTTCTCTTCCTTCAGTTCACACGCTTAAACCAGACTAGCATAATCAGAGGAGTGTTCTAATAAAATAGTTTTTAAGGACCAAAGATTCCACAAGAGGATTTGTTAGTGAGAAGGTTGCTGATAGAGCCGTCACAAATTCACTTAAAAATATAACTGAATCAGCCAAATACGCCAATATATATAAATATAAATCACTTGTAATCATTTAAACTCCTAAGAAAATTTCCTCGATTTTTATTTTGACATTTGGAATCTCAGGGTTCCATGGAACACGGTTTGAAGATCACTGGTGCAGTGTGACGACATTACTGGGATAGAGAAATGACGTGAAAAGTTATACACCTAAAGTGGATGAAGAAATACTGTCAAAAATTATACAATTATAACCACGTACTTGTACTGCCAGCGTGATCTTCAGGAAAAATCTCCAGAAGACAACGTATTACATGTTGATACATGGATAGGATGGATTTGAGATCATCAACTTTTAAGGAACAATGGTTTTTACAGTGAGGGAAAAAATGACTTTTTTTTTACTTTTACGATTTATTCACTTTATATAAATATAAATTCAAAAAGAAAAAAAATAAAGAAAACAAGAAAATTTTACAGAAGAAAATAACGTCCACATTTGTGGCCACTGAACGTTAATGATAATTTATGATTTCATACATTCTGGGCACATATTTTCTTCACATTTTTCACAAAGGTAACAAGTTCTTCTTACACAATTTTTATCGTGACATCTTGAAGGATTTTTCAGTTTCTTTTCTTAAGATAATGACCAATACCAGCGTTTATCAAACTGTGGGGCACGCCTCCCAGGGAGCGGGATAACTCTACGTGAGGGGCGCGAGCATGTCGAAAACAAAAGATTATTTAAAAATATTATTAATTACCTGAAAGAAAGCGCGATGAAGATTATGATTGAAAGTTTGAGAAGCCCTGACCTATACCATTCAGTCTAATTTCAGGATCAACTTTGGCCGAGCTTTTGAGTTTTGTAGTTGTTTACATACAGAACTGTTCGGATGACTAAATTGAACACTTTCATCGAAATTCAAACATTCTTTCTCAATTCTAAATGGTACGCATAAGTCACTGTCACTTTCGCGGTATCAGATAATATGTCCCAATCTTCAATGTCTGAATTATTATTTTTCCTTTCTGTAATGATTTGGAAGAGCGCAAGCGAAAATAATTGGGAAAAAAAATTATTCTTATATAGCAGATTGAAGAAAAAAAGAAACGAAACGTGGAATTTATTATTTGATTCAGGAAAAAAAGCATTTAGGAACAAAAATGTGCCAAAAAAATTAAAATCCGAAATTTTAATTAAGTTAATTGGCGAGAAAGTTGTCAATATTTTGGTTTATATTAGTGATGACAATTAGGAGATTACGAAAAAATAAAAACATTCATTGTGAAAAAGTACGAACACTCTCCTTTTGTTTGCGCATATAATTTTAAGAAAAGTAATCGGCTGTCAGGGCATAAATTTTCCTAGCCTGACAGAGTATACGGCTTTATATAAATTTAAACGGAAGTTACGCATTATTGCAACGGCATTGGCAACATGAAATGAAAGGAAGCACATGGTTGCCAGTTCGGTACGTACTACACAGGGGGAATTATATTTGCCAATTTGGCGAGTTATCTTGAACGTTGGTATTGTTGCGATAGTACGTACGTGTATATAGACATATACATTAAATAAATATAATCTACATAAGTAATTTACATATAAATAAATATTTTTAAGGATTTAGAGTAGTTGAGACTTAAATTGAATATACTCATATATAAATATACTCATGCCCAAAATTATGGTCACGAACATAAAACCTGTGAAAACGAATGAACTATGTTGTCACGAAATTGGGCTCCTAGACATATTACAATGTCAGAAAGAATATAGCAACATAACAACGAAGAAAAGATTTTGACTGTGAATTAAGATACAAGAAATTAGGAATTAGAGAATCTCTATTAGAGGTTTACCTCGGGAAAAGAGTCTGTATAATATCGAGTGTGACCCCTGTAAACTATTATGCAAGACCTCACAACGAACTAACATGATGCTTATGAAAGTGGTATCCATAAATATTTGTAGCAACAAATCCCATTGTTGCTAAATCGGGACTGTTACTTCCTGGGAGGGGAGCTACGCTGAGATATGGCTTTTCCTAGATCGTCCCAAACCTATTCAATAGAATTGGGATTCGTGGACCTCAAGGAGCAATCCATACAAAAAAAATCCACTCCTTCAGGAAATTCATCAACAATGTAAGTTCTGTAGGGTCATGCATTACAGTCTAAAAAAATTTTCCCGGACCCATTGAACCCAGAAAAATTTCATATAGGCTTCCACCATCATTCCTGTAGCGCTGTGAGTTGACAGTGCTCGCATCGAAGACGTACAGGGGTGTACGATTGCCTAACATTATGCCGCACCACACAGGGATTCCTTTTCCACCGAATCTGTCGTTTTTTGTTACATAAGCGGTATGAAAGCGAGCTCCACTTTCTCTCCAGATGAAAACTCGACAAGAATCACTTTGACTGGTACATTTCGACTCATTACTGAAAAGAACACGCCTCCATTCTTGTGATGTTTAGGACTGTCGGTTTTCGCTCACCAATATCGGGTCTGTCCTGTTGGAGGCAATCAAAGGGAAGCGCCCAACTGGACGCTGGGCGTAAAAGCTAGCCTCTCCAAGGCGGTTGTCGAATGTTTGCCGGGAAATTCTGCTTCCAGACACAGCAGCAAGGTCATGAAAAAACTTAAGTGCAGTTGCCCGTCTAAGTCGTCGTGCAATCGATTCTCTATCACGGCCTTGTCCGACTCTCTTGGTGACATTTCGATTTGCTTGGAATTGATTCCGTAACCGGGAGACCCCTTGCGGACCCCTTGTAACCATCGAGACGCCCCCGCTTGAGACTGACCTCTCAACGGTTCTCCGTCTCAAGGAATCATCGAAGCGATTATGAGAAGTAATTCTGACTGCCAACAGACTAACATGTTTTTTTTAATGCAATATTCCCAAAACTGGAGACAATATTCCTATATGCTTGAACGGTTTCAACCTAGTTGTTCTGCAAAAACTAACGCTAAACAACATCTTTCCCTAAACTGAAGGTTGATATTGTACTCATCGTTTTTTTTTAATATGTAAAATACAAATTATATAAGTTTTACTGGAGACATTTTAAAACTATGATGAAAAAAATGTTTGTGACCTAAATTTTGTGGACGTGAGTTTATATAAGAATACGTAATTATTTAAACATTGCTCTTTACAGAAAATGAATAAAATAAACAAATCCACCGATGAGTGAGCACGCAAAGGAGAACTACTTGACGCCGGCATGCGAAAATGTCATAAAGGAAAAGTTAAACATCCGATTGGATTCTCTTGCCCAGATTGAATCAGAAGGGAACTCTGGCCAATCATTCGAGAGATATCTTCACCTTCCGGTACCTGCGGAACATCAGCAGTCCAGTGAATCCGTGCATTGTCATCCATAAAAACGAAGTCTGTTCTAATAGCATCTCGAAACAGACGCACATGAGAAACGATCACCTCCTTACAATAGCGATCGGTTACAAAACCTCGGTCGAAAACGTGAAGCTCAATCCGCCCGTTATAATGCGTCCCCAGACGACAATTCCAAGAACACCGTAACAGGTCTCTTTCCGTAACGTTACAGGGATGAAACTGTATGTGTCTAACTCTCTCCAAATCAACGGGAGTTGAGAACCGCTTGTGGCGCTGAAGCAAATCCAGCGATGAGATGTCCAGTTTTTGTACTCCTCACACTACTTTAAGTGGTACCGCCGATGGCCAACTTTCAAAAGAATGCAGCATTCAGGACAGTGGGTGAATAAGCCACCTTTGTGAAAGCGTCTGGCCACAGTAATCTACAACACTTGTCACTCTATGGCTGTACACAGTTGCTGAGAAATGGCGCTTGCTGAATAACAAACGCCTGCTATTATGCTACACTGGTGAAACTACTCCCCTCCTCCAGCTTTCCGATCACTCTTTCACGCGAGAAGTCACTCAGGTGATTTCTTCTAGCCATATTTAAGAAAAGAACTCATTTGCACTTGCAGCGAATGACTTAAATTGTGCCTCCATTCTTCCTTTTATTGTAGCCTTGAGCTTCGCGCGCCAACAGCACACGTTTTGCTCACGTCCCCTTGACGTTTTGTTTCGGGCATCTCCTTTACACTGAATTGCGTGTTCGTTGTACTGATCGTAATAACCCTCTCTCTTTTTCTACAATTTCATGGTTATCTGCTTAAAATTTACATTGTTGCTTATTGCTTAAGTTTTGCTCACTAGTGTATTCAAATTTTACGGCTAGTGTGCGTGACCTAATGTGAAGAAATTTTAGGAGCATCCTGACCCAATAAAAGATGCCTGCAAATAAAACAAGGGGAAACATTTCGAAGGTGAGTCTGTTAGATGTCAGTTTTTTGCATTGGCATCACAGGCCATACTCCAATGACTAACTTCCAGTAGTGCAGCATGCTATCAGTGTGAAAATTCAATTATACTTGCCTGACTGTTTCAATTTTATGTAGGATGGCAAATTTCGAGTCAGAAAGTGGGACTGCTGGTGGCATCTGGGTCTTTGCCGACCGAACAGCTTTGTCCACTCTCTGGTTGCCTCCCTGATCCCTCAACTCAAAGTACCTCCCTGAGGAGCTCCCTGCAATACGATTCTGTCGAGAGCGGAAATTCCCTTATGGAAGCTAATATGAAACACAGGAGTGTATCGGATTTTTTTCTAATTGACATAAATGAAACGGACAAATTTTTGTAAGGGCAGCTCGTGAGTGTTATCAAACGATAGCTGAGAGAGTTCTTTGAATCTTTTCCTGGTTTTAGGATGAGGATCATTATAGTTTCTAGTCATCGACGCGAGTGCACCTGCTCCCTCCATATTCGATTGAATAGGGAAAAAAGATTTAGTAACAAATCCTCGTTCAGATGGCGAAGCATTTCATAGCAAATTCCATCAGGGTCTGGACTCGTATTTCGAACCGATAACAAGCCATCTTCAGTTCCTGCATGTGTAAGTCGTTATAAGGGAGAGAACTCTCATAATTGCCTTAAAGATCTGCGTGATTTAAATTTGGTACTTTTTTCGTTTACAAATTAATGGAACTCATCAATCATCACATAAAGTACCGGTTGATTCATAAATAGTGTGACTAATTTCAAAGGATCACAAATATTTATTGAATAAATTTATTAGCATTTAATTT
>BMAV01008470.1:80673-99656 GCA_019973955.1 Trichonephila inaurata madagascariensis
GAGACTATTTCTAACAGAGCGTCTTGAAGCGTCTACATTTCTGTGGCGTAACGTACATCACGAGGGGGAGCAGAACTCTAGGGGCCCAAGGCCTGACTAACGTTAAATACGTATTTACCTAATTTACAAAATATTAAAGGCGAAACCTGACTTTCAGTGGCGACGGGGGCTCTGCGTTACGCCACTGATAAATAGATAGAAAACATTACAATGGCACCAAAACCATTGAAACTCATACACCGCATAAAAAAAGACTGCACAAAAACAGGTTCTACTGGATTTAAGAGTTAAGGAAAGTTTTAAAACTTATTTTAAAAAAAGTATTTTATAAAATTAAAACGCATGCTTTATGAATCAATTTGCTTAAAAAGAGAATTAAGAATTTTTTTCGTGCAAATAAGTGTCATGTAAATGAAAATTTAAGATTCTTTAAAAATTTATTCAAGATTTATTTTTTTATTCGCTGTACTTTAGAAAGTTTCGAAAAAATTTTGCTTTTCCAGCAATTATATATACAAAAGCCTTAGAATTTTTGCTTTTCCACTCGAATGGTTGTTTTCTATAACGGAATAATATTTCGATAAAAATAAAATTTCAAAAAGCAACATTTCCATTCCAACATACAAAAGAATTTGTTCAGTAAACATCACCGAAAGCTTGAAGACTTTCGAAAAAACAGAGAATTGTTTTACTAAAATATGAAATATTTTTGAGTTTTTCTTTGGGAAATGCCAGTGAACTAGCAGGTGTATGCAAATGAAAAGAGACGATTGCTTTTTAAAAAAACACAATAAATTTGCGAAAACTGCTATTATTTCTGTATTCTAAATAATACCCATCGCTAGCTACACATTTTTTTCATCTTTCGGGCAATTTGTGAATACCACGCCAAAAAAATTATCGGTTTTTTGAAGCCAGCCAGTCATCAAGCCAAGATTTGACGTTTTCGTAAGAAGTGAAGCGCTGGTCAGCCTATGCGTGTCCCAATGATGCAAATAGGTGGTAATCGGAAGGAGCCAAGTCTGACAAATAAGCCGCATGCGCTAAGGGCTTCCAGCCGAGCGCCTTAACGATGTCCTTGGTCGGTTTAGCACGGTGGCTAAGTGCGTTGTCATCAAGGAAAATCACTTTGTGCTGCCGTTTCATGTATTGCTCGAGTTTTTCGAGTATTGCATCGTTTAAATTAAGTAATTGTTGCTTGTAGCGATCAGTATTAACGGTTTCGCCGGTTTTGAGAGGCTCATAATAGATTGGTCTCACCTGATCCCAGAAAATACACAGCATTGTCTTGCGGCCGAAGCGATTCGACCTTGCGGTCGATTTGGACCGCTGTCCGGGGTCAACATATGATGGATTACGCTTGGGATTCTCAAAAAGAAACCATTTTTCATCGCCAGTCACAATTCGATGGAGATATGGCTTACGTTTGTAGAGGGCAAGCAACATTTCGCGCACGATTTTTCGGTTTTCCTATTGACGGTCCGTTAGCTCGTGTGGTACCCATCTACCGACCTTTATTATCTTGCCCATTACTTTAAAACGACGGGAAACAGTGCTCTGGTCAACATTCAATTGTTTTGCAAGATGTTCTTGCGTGTTTGGCCATCATCTTCATCGAGTAATGCTTGCAATTCAGCATCTTCAAAATTTTGCTGGTCTGCCACGCTCCTCGTTTCTCACATCAAAATCACCATTTTGAAACATTTTAACCACCTGTAGCACTGCGCACGGATCAGAGCAATGCCACCGTATGCTTTCATAAGCATTTGATGCGATTCGGCAGCATTTTTTTTCAGATAGTAACAAAAAATTAATGCTGTCCACAAATCGTGGTCGGAAGGCATAAAACTCGACATTTTCAACACAGTAAAAAAAAAAAATATACAATGCATGCTGAAACTCCTCCAAATGTAAACTAAACATGAGTATCAAAGGTTAAACTATAAAAAAATCTCGTGTCACGGTTTCGTATTGTTTGCATATATGCGAGGCCACATCTGTTAGCAATCGTCTCATTTGATATGCGTACACCTGGTATATGTTGCGTAGGAATGAAATATAAGAAAAAAACCAAATAATCGGATTCCATAACATAATAACGGGATGTTTTTAAAGATTGCTACTAAAGAAAAAAAAGGTTTCAGATTGCATTTAATGTGTTTGTGAGCTAGTATGGCACGAAAAAGAATTATTTTACGTAAGTTCTAAGTTGTTTGTTCTTTTTCATGTTTTTTCCAGTTATTTCGTAGTTAGGGGCTCTTGAACAAGATTTATTTATGGTATTGTTTGGTATGTATCATATCATCATTTCGATATTACTAGGGATTGCAATATCGGACCAAAAGTTCAATACCGAAATTCGGTATATTTTAGAATTTAATACCGGGTTACCGGTTTTAATACCGGCAGTAGAAGTTTAAGGAAAATGAAGAAAATACACGTGTTTCTTTTGCCAGTTTTATTAGAGAGTGTAAATATTACAAAAAATTAGTTTGTAATTTTTAAATTATAACAGTATAACCCTTTAAGACCAGAATTATTTTCATCCTCAAATATGAAATTCTTTTGGTTATTAATACTATATGGACCCCAGTAACATTAGGAAAAATAATAAAAAAATTCCTGCTCCCTCCCTGGAACGTAGACGGTACCCGCACGATCGTGCGGCCTTTGCGTTATCTGTGAAACAGGTCACCTATGAAATTTTACGAGTTGTACATTTTTAGCTGTAAGTTGATAGAAGAAACAATCTTAATTCAACTAAAATGGTTACAGATAAAAAAATTATTGATGTATAATTAACTCTTTTATTAATTCATTATTTATTTACTGTAAAAATCTTTTGTTTTGTTTTTGTTTTGTTTGATAAATAACCATCGGATTTTTCCCAACATGTTTTCAAACTGCTTTCGTAGTTTTCAAATTTGCCCTTGCGAGGTCTTGAAATGTCATCTACACATCAAAAATGGCTATACATGTTAAGCCTTTTATCCTGGAATGGCCAGGATAAAAGGCTGTGACATGTGTAGCAGGTGGAATATAATGCTTCAATCTTTTTGAAAGTGCAATTACCACACTGTGTGGTATCTTCATCATCATTTAAAATACTTTTGTTAGTAGGTGGAGAGGCTGATAACAATTCAACTATCTCTAACTTAAATTTTAAATGATCCATTTTGATTTTTATTTGATATTGCATCTTGTTTCCACAGATACCAAGAATTTGCAACATTTAAATCAATGTAATGAAAGGGTTCAGGAAACTTTTATGGTACAGAATGATCCAAAATTTTCTTCCCATTTCAAATATTCCCATGTGTTTCTTCATCGCTCTCACTTGAACTTGATTCTTCTTCCAGTTAACGTGATTTATATGTTTTGTTCGCAGCATTGTCATCATCCGAGAGATCACTAAGTTGTGATATGTGTCCAATCTGATATATTCATCAATTGAAAAATTTCTTCTGCGAGAATTCTTCTCATTTTAGACAGCTAAAAAAGTTTTTGGTTAAAAGTTAGCACAGTATTCTGTGAAAAATAGTAAAATGTATAAGAAAGTTTTATTATTTAAGTAAATATATATATTGCAAGAGCACCATACTAACTCCCTCCGGAAAACCTAGATTTTTTGGGGGGGGAGGGGGTTAAGAAATATGAATGCAGATCTCTGTTCAGAGGATAAAAATGTCATACTCCTCAACAAATGTATGAAAAAGAAAATTAATTGTAAAAAAAGAAAGAGAAAAAGAAAAAGGGACTCATCCATGGCGACCCCCAAGAAAATTAGGTATTAATTATATAACTATATATTTCATTTTTATGTAGGCTTTCATCAAAATTATTGAAACAGAAAAGAATATTCGCATGGTAAGTACTTACCTTTACAGATGCAGTGACGAAATCTCGATTTCTACAAGCCACATTAATAGAGAATAGTTAATATTTTTTTCTATTTTACAATTATTTAAACCTTAATACAAAAATTTGTATGCAAGCAATTAGAAATGTATTGATAATTATCTTTTTACGACATATAAAAAGAAGACGTATTTTCGTTTTATTTGAAGACAAAGCTATATTTGCCAGCTGAAAGTAAACCATGGACCACACAACCATCGTCTGTTGATAAAAATTAACACTTTACACTTTCTGCAAACCGGCTCAATTGTTAGATTTGCGATTTTCTTACATACGACTTTTCCAGAAGTAAAAATGTATAAGAATATCTAACCCACACGATCGTGCGGGTTGGGTCTTAAAGGGAGATACAGAATCACATATAAGTAAAGGAACATCTTATTTATTTAAATCACAAAAAGTGTTAATATCACTATTCATTACAAATTTTTGAAATCTGCTCTTAAAAAACATAATGCATTAATTGCACTGCCATTAAGCCTGGAAGGTAATGATGTGTAAAAATTACTAGCTGTCGAAAACGCTCTTTTGGCATCTACGTTAGCAATACGTGATATAGTTTTTCCAAGTATTCGCCTCTGAATCTCTCATTTTCAAATAAATCGATTTCTCGTCGGATGTTTTCGCATATAGCTGATTTCTATATTGTATTTTGGTTTATTGAAGTTTTGTTAGTTATCGCTAATTCTAATTTTTGTTCAAGAGACAATTTCCTTTCACTACAGACATTAGTGTCAATCATCTTCGATAACAGTACCGAATTCTTCTTAATGTGAATAAGGTTTGTGGGTAAAATATTTACTATAAATTTGATCAAATTTGAATTAGTTAGTCTCTTCTCTTCTTTTTTCATTTTCATTTATAAGATCATGATGATTTGTAAATACAAGTATTATATGCAAATACAATGTGAATAATAATCTTCCCAATTTAAAAAAGTGTGTGTGTGTACTTATGCACCCACGTAAGAAGTTATACTTCTCTGACGTAACAAGATTAAAATCTTTCTAAAAATCTTGAGCAGGGCAAGGGTCATGAGTAGAGCTGAACGATACTAACCTTAAGTCAATCGGACCAGCCAAACCCGAGATAATCACGATTTAAATGAATTTAAACACTCCCGCACAGATACAACAGGACCAATAACATGGAGGGTTTCGGCGGACTGTATCTTGAAATGAGGTGAACTGAATGTGACACCTGAGACCTCATGTTGAATGTCTCAGCGGGAAGAATCCTTCCCGAGAAAATTAAGACCCCGAGTTATGGAAATTTAAGCAATTTAATAAAATAGAAGCCATGCACCCAGCAACTCGAAACTCATCCTGGTAGTGAGAAAATACAAAATGAATTCATTCGAACCGGTCCGGAGTCTGTAGTTGCAAATGGGGCGGTGCTAGCTCGGGAAAAGAAAAAGAAACTAACTCCACCGGGGGAGAATAACTGTGACGTAAATGGTCACGTACATCCCAACGATACACAGAGTAGTAGGTGATCCCAAAGTTTCATCCTTATATCTCTGTAATATCGTGACATCATCAAAAGTTCGAACCCTATAGGAATAACATGGGGAATCTAATTTTAGTCATAACACCCCCTAGGCCCACTATGTACACACGAATTAAAACAGATGAAAGAACTCAACGAGAAGAACCAACATTTCCGAGTTTCATTGACGAAGCTTTAAAATCCTCGGAGCTATGCGGGATATAAAAGCATTTAAAATCATTTAAAGTTAAATATGGGTAAAAAAATGGGACTAAGGTCCTGAAAAAATATATCTAGGATGCTCATAGGGAGAACAATGGTGTCATAGGATTCGAGTTATTACTGGAGAAGCCCTGTAGGGGGGAGCACCGAGGGAAAGAATTCCACATAAAGCTCACGCTAATACGAAAATATTGCGGACCTCCAAAAATCAAGTCCCAAGCTCAATTCCTTAGGGCTTGAAATTTTTGCCAGTCCCCATAGGATTAACATGGAGCATGATATTTTAGTGCTTAAGCCCTCCCCATGCCTACACAAGGGGAATGAAGTAGATGACTGGATGGGTCTCGACGAGTGGAACAGTTGGTTCAAATCTCAAGTCCGAGACTCGAACAGGAGCCTAGATATTGGGAGTTTAAAACAATTAAAAACTATGGAAGCCCTATGAGCATGAAATTATAAAAACTGGAAGAGCAGATAGAGAGGGATCGAATGGACTGTCAGGCTCGGGTGCTGAGATATTAGCCAAGAAGCTGTAGAGAGGGAAATGCATGCGTCCCAAAAGACATGGTTTATAACAATAGTTATTACGATCCTCTAAATATCAGTCCCCTAGTACCAAAAAGGTAGCATGTTAAAATATTAGATAACGGTGTGCACACGCATCTGTGCCATTAAGGTATGCGCCCGCATCCGTGACGGTGTGCACGCGCATCGTAAATATTTAACCTCATCCTTTTTCCCACACAAACGCGCAATAAGAAGTTTAATTTCAAAAATATCGAAATATTAAGCTCTATCTTCTCAACTACAACCTTGTTTTCACAGATGTGAATATCAGACTAAGAATCTTACGTGTATGCAGAATCGCTCTGAGTTGTAATAGAATAGAGCTTTGGCCCTATCCTTTGATGATTGACATTTTTTATCACTTCTCTCGATTGTACGATGCAATTTTTTGTATGTACAGTCTAATTAATATCGCTCGTTAGGAAGACATAAAATCAAAACCGTATTCTGTTTTGCTAGGTTGGCGATCCCTGAAAATATTGTGGAGAAAATTTTAAAAAAATTTCTAGTAAATACCGAAATACCGGTATTTAAGCTTGTGAATACCGGTATTACAAAATTGTACAAATGGCTCAAAATACCAGTATTCGGTATCACGGTCCAATCCCTAGAATTTACTTGCGTGCAGAACTCAGTTAACCTGCCTAGTTAATCTGCACAGTTAATCTAGCCAACCTATCTACCTCTAGTTAATCTACCCCTTAGTTAATCTGCACATTAACAAGAGGGATCCGTTAAATAGCAAAAATTGTTTCATTTCTCAAATTACCTACGAACTCTGTGAATTACCTGGATAGTTTACACATTACCTTCTAGGTACTCGTTAAAATGTAAATACGATCTTTGGGAGAACAACAAAAACGTTTATGTAGATTTTTATTAAATATTGGTTGTTTATTTTTTGATAACTAATGATCTAAGTGATAATACAATTGAACAATTAAAACAGTATTTTATAGAATTAATCATCAATCTAATCGTTTCACATATTATTTCAATTAAGAAAATGTATGATATATATAAATTAAGCTTTCTTATTAGCACAATCTAAACATAGGTAACACTTTGAATTGTATAGCAATTGATTTTTTAAACAAGCACAGTTGCTTGTGGTACACTTAGATTCGCAGTTACATTTTTTGAAACCCTACGTGGTTGTTGTTGCTGTTGTTTCTAATGCCACCTGTCTGACGTAGTCAGATAGAGGTCCCCGAAATTCATCGTGGCAAAGGGCTAGATGTACTTAGCCTTGAGCAACATACAGGTGACAGTACGATTTAGCTCGGTGAAATTCCCGAATGGACGATAGATTTTTAGATAGATGGCGACACCAATGATCTCCACCTCCAAAATTTAGGCAGGGAACTGAAGTGGAGGGAACTTTTCTCCAGTTCCATGCACTCGTGATTCATCCCACAAGACTTTCGGACCCACTGATTTAATGAGCACCTACTCCGTGTGTACTCGGAGGGTATTTGGTGGCGTCGGGCATCGAACCCAGGCTTTCCGATCTGGAATCCGATGCTCTAACCACTAGGCTACCCACACAAATTGAGTTTTTTACGGCATACGTTTACTATCTTTGCTGATCTATTTCTAAGGATAAATTACTCTGGGTCGAGCAAACATTTTCAATCAAATTTCCTGAAACAAAAGAAAATGTCAGAAACAAACTTTTGAATATTACGGAAACCGCTAGTGTGAATATTATCTTGTTAAAATGCAGAAAATTGATGCCGCATTTTGACGGAGCAAAGCATTTCATCTGAAGGTTAGCTAGGTAATCCTCACAGTAACAGTTTCGACGTCTAGCTGTAACATTACTAATTTTGAATGTTTAGTATTGAAGGAAAAATACAAACTTGTAAACCAGTGCTTCTTAAACTTTCACTATTTGCGACCCAGTTTTGAATTATAATTTTCATTGCGCCCCTCCAAACATTAAAAATGTATTGAGCACAATAATAATGTACTTTGATGCTAAATTTGTGATAAGAATTTAATTATAACCCGTACAAATTATCAAGAAAAGAATAAAATTTTGAAAATAATTTTGTAAATTACAAGCCCTTGGGATAAATAATAAGTATTAAACTTGTTCTTAGAATTGATGAATTAATGGTGAAATACATTTTGCAGTACTGATACACTTAAAAGTATATTAACTTAACTCAGTTGCTCGACAGCTCATGATAGCCAAGGCTTACTGTGCCCAACTTAGTATACGCGACCATGGGCCCTGAGGTGCATGAGCAGATGCCCCAGTCAGATGGTCAGCCTGACGTGAAATACTCCAGTGTTAAGTTCCGAAGAAAGCTTAGTACACATTTTATATACCCAATGAAGGGATAAAAGGCTGAGTCAACCTGTGACGAGCTCACGCGTCTTTTCTGTAACATAACCTCTGGGTTCTTTGACGGCCAAGATTAATGGCAAATCTTTTCCAACCCAAATCCAAGAAGTGAAATGCAAATAAGATAGCCTTTAAAAGAACAGAAGTTTTAGTAAGCGGGATGGCAATTTAGAGAAAGTTCTGTTTGGAAAAGATAGAAGTGTAATTTGACGGCCTACCAAAGATTCACGGATTCCTAGCCATTACTACAAAGTGCATACTATCGCACGCGTGCCTAACTGTCTCTCTGAAAGTGATTGAACCGTTGCGTGGAATTCAAGGTAGGACAGATTATTTGATATAAGAATTCGTAATATTATTAGAATTGAGAGTAGGCGGATAGTATAATTATTTAGATAAGTGATCCATTTGCGCGATTCGTTTTAGCTACGGCTACGTGTTTTGGTTTATTCTCACTTAATATAAGTTTGTCCAATGTATTAGAAATTTAAGTTAAACTCTTAATAAAGTCATATTAAGAATTCTAAAATGTCGATTCATTTCGAGAACCCCACACCTCTAATTCACGCTGACAACCCAAGATATGGTCGCCAAAGATCGACCATATCACAAACCTTGCCCAGCCCGGGGTTTGAACCTCGGACGACCCGTGGTGTGGAAGCGCGATGCACTAACCACTCAGCCACTGGGCTTCGAAAATATAACATATCAGTGTAAATGTGTATTTTATTTTTCATATTATGTCACAAAATATTTTCTTTTGCTTCATATCAGTATTTTTTTTAAATCTTTTATTTTCGAATTTTTGATATGCTTGCGCTCCCCTAGTAGGATTATCCTGCCCCTACAGTTTGAGAAACACTGTTGTACGCAATCGAATTTTGCTTGTTCTTTTTTCAACAGTTATCTTTACTCTGAGGGCCGCGGATAAAAAGAAACATTTCTTAACAATTATTGAAGAAAAAAATACAATGAAATGTAATTTGAAAGGTGTACAAATCCATGTTTAATTGCTACCAAATAGGCACTTGATGGAACAAAAGGGCAATGAGAGGGATTAAGAAGGCGATTCAAAATTCCTTTTTTGAGGCAAAGTAAAGAGTTCTATTAACGTCGTACACTATAACAAGTAAATAAAAAAAAATTAAGTCATCTTCTACTTAGATCAACAAAGGAAAATTTTATTTTAGCTACTTTTTATTAAATAGTTACAATTAATATAAATACGTATATACATAGGACAGAGTCACAACATTAAGTGATAATTAATATTTATTCATTGTCATTAAAGTATCGCATTGTCATCCAAAACACAATCCTGTATATAAAATTTTAGTTCAACTGAATGGTCTAAGACGTGAGAAAAAATTTTTGTAAAGTTTTGACCCAAATCGCTAAAAATGAAAAAAAAAAAAAAAAAAACGTGGCTGTATCTGTAATTCTTTAAATAATTGATTTTAATCATTTAATTTTAATTAATTATAATTAAATTACCTTAATTTAACCTAAGACAATAGTGTATAGATAATTTCAGCTCAAATGAGTACTTTAAAATGTAAGAAAAAAACCTTTTCAAGTTTTGACACAAGTCGCCAAAAGGGACGCTAAGTCACCAAAAATGATGCCAACGTGGCTGTATTTGTAATTATTTAAATAATTAATTTTAATTAATTAGTTTTTATTAATTATAAATTACTGTATTGTCATCCAAAATAATCATGTTTTTTGAATTTCAGCTCAATTGAGCGCTTTAAAATGTATTTTATTAACGATTGAAAATTCCACCAAGATAAATAAATATATAGAGAGTGTGAGATAATAGTAGGAATTATATATATATATATAAAAGCAACACTAGAGCTATTGGTGACAGACCTCGTAATTCTGAGGCTTTCCTAACTACCACATCACACCAATGGGAGAACATTGAGCCTCTACAGATTTAAAGTACATCTCTCCCCTCTACATGGCGGGTCTTAATTGGCACCAGGACTCAAACCCGTGACACTACGACCACGAGTTCGTGACCATAAATTCTATGCTACCACGGCCACATTGTTATGTTAGAAATTGGGGATACGATCTTTATATATATATATAGTTATGTGTGTGTGTGTGTGTCATGAAACAAAAAGAGTTCTATCTTTGACATCGATTCTTACGTAGACATTTTTGCTATAACTTTAATAAACTTTCCTAAAAATACCTTCGAATCTGCAAAGTGTTTTGTTTTTACTTTGTGTACAATATATTTTATGCAAACACCCACAAAATGAAACATCTGGTACTTATTTTTTACATGGAGGTAAAAACTTCTTTCATTTAAAGAACACGCGCTTTTTAAAATAATACCTATTAACATATATACATGTCGGGCCCCAGACCTGCTGGTAAAATGAGGAGAGGGCATCATCTCTAAAATACTTCTTTATTTTGCTTCAATCTCATAAAATCCAACATGGCGCCCTTTGGCGTGCAACCGAGTCGAACAATAAACAACACTTTGGAGAGGAGTCACCAGCTAAGCCTTTTCGAGTATGCGTTCTCCCTCGTCAGTGCTCACTCCCCCTTTAAATAGGCTTATTTATACCCATAAATCCTTACGCGATAGTTAAGAGTTCGCTCTATTTTCATTTATTATTTACTTAATTTTGAAGCTAAATTTTTCAAACCTGATATATATATATTTCTTCTTTTAAAAAAAATGCTATTTTTTTTCTTAGTCTTTCGGCAAAAGGAGGATTTTTAAAGAACCAGACCTTTGCTGCTCCGGAATGAACATGTCAAGAAATATAAACTGTCAAATCAGAACATAAAAAATATAAAGGAACTATTTTGAAGTGTTTTCATTCGATCTATGCTTAGAATTTCACTTTCTATGAAAGGAATGAAGATTCAAAACAGAATTTCTTTTCTCTCACTTCATTTTGCTTTTATTAAATTCCACGAGCTTCACGTGGGTATGAAACTACTGCTTGATCTAAAAAGATACTCAACTCTGGGTAGGTTTTATCTATAGCTGGAAAAATATTAAATCAATTTTTATGAATATTTTCAATTTCAGCTCTTTTCTACTTGTGGTCATAAATATTTTTTATTTTTAAAGTACAGTGAAAATCACTTAATACAGTGCTTCTCAAACTTTCAATATTTTCGAACCAATTTTCAGTCATAATTTTTATATTCCCCTCCGTACAACAACTATGCGTGGAATTCAATAATAGTATACTTCGACGCTAAAGCTGCAATGCGCGAATTTAATTATAAACTTTAAAAATTATCAAGATATGCATTACATTTTTTTTGTATATGACATTCCTTTTGAAGCCACTAGTAATTACTAAACTTGTTTTTAATTTAGCATTGTTAAATTAATTATCAAATATTTTTTGTCGTACTGGTACATTTACAAGTATCTTATATCAGTTAGAGTATATATTTTATTTTTTATTTTGTCAGAATGTAATTTGTTTTGTTTCCTTAGTAAACTGATAATTATTTTAAATCTTTTATTTTTGACTTTTTCACAATGCTTGAGACCTCCCTCGTAGGGTTACCATGACCCCCTAGAGAAACGCACCCAACAGTCTGAGAAACGCTTGCTTAACATGAAACTGAAGAGAGTGAAATATATTTTCGTGTTAAAAGAATTCCGTGTTAATGGATATTGAAAATAAAACATATATCAACAAAAGTTTATGAGAGCACATGCATGTATACATACATGTATATATGCATGTATTTTATAAAATTAATAAGACAAAAATATTTAAAAGACATTAATGGAATTCAATACAAAATTTTCAAGTTTTTTAAAAAACGAAATATTTTTTGAGTTTTTGGAAAGTTATCCAATATTTTGCTTTACGTCACATCTTTTTTAGAATCAAATAGTCAACAAATGGTTCGATATCATCCATTTTGTGATTCGTTTCACCAAAAAAACTGCGCATTCTTTTTTTCCTGATGTTCCTCCTCTTAGATGTTTTAGTGTGGAGTTTGTAAGGATAGAGGGTGAAAGTAGCTTAGATAAACAAATTTGGCTCGTAGCAAAAACTATTCTGAGGATATTTCAAAGCCAAGTCATCCTCCTTTCACCGAAACATGTGAAAACCACCTAATTTTATTTTTATAAACTTAACTCAGTGGCGCGACAGCTTATGATGGCAAAGGCCTACTGTGCCCAACACAGTATACTCGACCATGGGCTCTGAGGTGCGTGAGCAGATGTTCCGGTCAGGTGGTCAGTCTGACGCGAAACCCCCTGGTGTTAAGTTCCCAAGCAAGCTTGGTACTCATTTTATCGACCCACTGAAGGGGGCTGATTCAACCTTGCCCAGCCCGGGGTTTCAACCTCGGACTTGTGGTGTGGAAGCGCGATTAGCCACTCAGCTACTGGGCTTCAATTTTCATTTTATACCCCTCTTAAATCTCACCCACATTGCTGACGTTTCCTTTATTTTGTTCATTCCCAGTGAGTGAGTGAATATTAACGTCGCACTGCTCAGCCACACGAGGGCTTTTGGCGACGAACCACGTAATTTTGAACCATGGTCAAATGACGTGGACGACACCTTAGCTGGCGCCTCTTCTCCTAACGACCACACCACACCAACGGGAAGACGTTTGAGCTCTCGACGGATTTAACGTGCCCCTACACGATGAATCTTTAATGGTACTGGGATTTAACTTGTGACAAGGCCAGCCACGATCCGGTACATTGACCACTCAGCTACCGCGGCCACTTGTTCATTCCCAGAAAGGACATATTTTTGTGATAAGCGATTTTCGTTTCGTTTTAAGAGAAAAAAAAAATATGAATATATATATATATATATATATATATATAGTGGTTTGTCGCGACCATTGTACTATTTCTTGTTAATCGATATTTCATCTTAAAACCGCGTTTCTCAAATCTTGGAGCGAGCGACCTAGGGGGGCGTGATAGCCTTACGTGGGGGGCACGAGCATATCAAAAAGTCACAAATAAGAGATTATTTGAAATAATATTAATTTACTAAAAAGAAACAAAAATACATTCAGGCATACCAAAGTATAAAATACATATTTACACTGATATACGAGTAATACACTTATATTAAATGTATCAGTACCGCCCAATGTGTTTGATAATTAATTTAACAATAATAAGTAAAGAAGAAGAGCTGAAGAATTACTAGTGAACCCATGGTCTTGCCACATATAAAATTGTATACAAAATTTAATACTGTGACGAGGCTTTATCGGTACTTCTTCTAATAATCCTCTTGGGATATCTTTGGGGCCTGAATGGCAATTATTTCCAACCAATCCAAGAAGAGAGTGTGGTTATGCAGATTAGGAATTGTATATATTGGAACGTTAGTATTTGCGAGAGCGCTATGTAAAGCTAAGTGAAGTGAGGTAAACTTCTAGGTGAAGTTCTAGGAGAAGAATCTTAGCGTATTCTATGAGTTATATGAGTCAGTTTATTAGTGCCAGCGAAGCTGATTAATAAGAAGGTTCGAGACCAGAAGAGTTTCCCCTTCGCTTAGATCGAAGAATATATTGATGATTTAAGGACCGTAGCTGTTCGCCAAGGAAATAGCGGTAAGACAGTTGGATTAAGCTTAAGGACTAGAGTGGATTATATTAAATTGGGAGATAATCTATAAATATAGATTCAGTGGTTATTCAGGCGCTATTTGTCAGAATTACGGTTTACGTCGCATCGCTCCTGATCATAAGCCTCTCAGTCTAGTGTTGTTTTATTGAATATATATTAAAATCATTATAAACTAATTTTATTAGGGTAGAGTTAGGGGTTAATCCTTCATTTCTTCAAGCATAGTTCGCGTGGATGGTGACAAGATGATACTCCCAGTGCGGGGGGTTTCACAATACTAATCGCGTATCTTGATAATTTGTACGGTTTATAATTAAAACCGCATTGTAGCTTTAACATCAAAGCACATTATTAATGAATTCAATGCAGTGTTATTATATGGAGGGGGCTCGATGAAAATTATGATTGAAAATTGGTTCGCAAATGTTGAAAGTTTGAGAAGCTCTGTCTTCAGCATTTTCGAGTTAAGCGTGCTTCACTGTATTTAGTGAACTTGAAGATTTTAAGCATAACTAAAAGAATAAATTGTACTCCTGAATTCCAACTTCGGGGTCAGTTGGGGGTCGAAAATTCGAGCTTGCACTGATCGTCTTATCCATTAATGACTCGTATTGCTGCGGTAACGGAATGGTCAAGTTCGCAAACCCGCGAGCAGCATTGTTTTTATCGATGCGTGTGTGACGGGCTCACGCGTCTTTTCGTTAACATAACCTCTGGGTTCTTTGGGGGCCAAGATTAATGGCAACTCTTTTCCAACCAAAACCCAAGAAGCGAAATGTGAAAAAGAAACGCAAACAAGGTAGCTTTTAAATAACAGAAGTTTCAGTAAGTGAAATGGCAATTTTGGGGAATGGTATGTGTGAAAGAGACAAGTGTGAATGGACAGCCAGTAGAAGTTACCTTGAAGATTAAGCCATTAGGTCAAGGTGCATACCATTGCACGCGCGCCCAGACGTTTCCTCATAAGATTGAATCTAAATTTGGATTAAGGCAGGAATGATTATTTGATATTATGACTTGTAAAATATTATTACAAGTGAGAGTAAGCAAATTAGATAATTATAGTGGTTTTAAATTATGCGATTCGGTTTAACTATTACTGTGTGTTTGTTCATTATAGATTCTCGCTTAATTAATATTATCTAAATTGTTAGACATTTAAGTTATATTCTTAATAAAGTCATATTAAGAATCAAAAATGTCTATTCCTTTTGCAAACCCAACACCTCTAGCTCACGCTGACAATCAAAGATACGGTCACCAAAGGGGGGCGGTATCACACTTGTATTCACGTCATGATGCCACTGAAGACCAGAAATGTGAACAGATATTCATGCAAGTTGCCATTGAGTTAGAAGTAAGATTCCGTCTTCATCATTTAATCGCGGTTCAAAATTACATGGATCGTTGCCCAAAGCTCTCATATTGCTTTCCAGGGCAACGTTAAACTTTTATCTGCCACCTTCGTGTATATCTGACTCGCTCAACCGGTGCGTGAAGTTCCACAGACGGATATATACTTCCTTCTGAAATACGATCCTTTTCTTTGTGCTGCTATCTCCAAAACTATTAGATAAGTTTTGAAATGCAAATAAATAAATGAAATGACCTTGATAATGTTTGCGCGCGTGCGAAGTATTTATTTATTTCAGATAAAAATTTACTCATTCATACCTTTCTTTTCCCCTTATACACCACTTACGCGTGCTTATGGGAAAAACTGTTGCATTGGGGAGCAGATCGCTTGATTTTTAATCCTCAGTTATGTTGGTAAGCAGCATGGGGACGACAAATCACCATAGACCACGTTTTGTCGGAGATATTCGCAAAAACATTTATGAAATGTGTGATGTCGAGTGGAATAAAAAAGGGTATAGCAGGTAAACAATACATTTATTAAGCGTAAAGCATATTTACAATATGAACGATTCCTTACATCTCGACGTCACAGATGCAGTAACAAGTGATTGCCACAGGAATTGTTTGAATTTTCTGCTGCGAATTTTCTGCACAGGAACGAAAAACTGTCAGACGCGTTTAAATAAATCTTGTATGCTGACGATGTCAACTGAAGCAAAAATTCTCCCCTAAAGCTACCAGCGTCTCATACACAAGCGATATCAGATGGCCCCAGAAGAATTCCAAGGGCCTGACGTCTGGGGAGCGTGGAGGTCTAGCAATAAGTCCCCCCGTCCAATCCATCTTCAGGGATATGTAGCATGCAGGGAGTTACGCACCGCAAGCGAAAACTGTGCTGCTTTAATGTCGTGCAAGAACCATACGTTCTGGTGGGAAGGGGCGGTACTCCTTACAACTCCAGGAGAGCTTGAAAATTTGCATACATGCACGTTTCTACAATCCTGCAATGTTGCTCCAAATCTTTGAATTCATTTCACCACCGCCTCATGATTCTCCGAATGGCTACTATTATCACTCACTCAACGGGATTTGTTATTCCATGTTCTATAGTGATTTGTCGTACACCTAGGGCCTACTATCACCCGTCTGAGTTTGTCCGTCGAATTCGGCAACTCCTTGTATAGGCCCAGCCACTTTTTCATTATTTTTTCTTTGTAACGATCGAATTCCCTATAGAATCTTTCGACTGTGATCAGTTCGTTTTTCTATGCATATGTATCTTATTTATTTTTGTTATAAGTAAATAGGTCACTCCTTTTTCACGGTGAATCGAATCTTACCTGTTATAGATTATTAGATATTTGTAGAAGTTCTTAAGAGATGTGAATGTATAAACACATCACTATTATTAATAGTAGTTTCTTATTATCAGATTCTTTTATAGAAATTATTATAGACCAACGTTTTCTTGTAAAGAAAGTAGATTTATTTATAACCTCTTTATACATTTTGAGTACAGATATTTGCTTATTTTCCGATAAATTACTTTACTTTTTTAGGAATTGCATAATCAGTAAAAGAATAACATCAATGCTTGCCACACCCCCTTACGATATTAATTTGAAACAGTCTCTCTTTATAAATTTCCCGAAGCGCCATTACGTTATGACTATCTCTCACCTAAAGCACCGAGCTTGCACGGAGACAAAAGATGTCCACGTAGAGTATAATTACAGTCATAAGGATAAAATCATCTGATTTACCTGATTTCAATAAATCGTCATTGTCTGTCCTCTAGGAACATCAACTTTCAGGAGTCTCTAGTGTTGATTTGTTCACGTACAACTTGAGTCACTAGTAGAAAGTGGTGAACAGTTGCTAAAACGAGACATCAACGGTCAGCGGTTTGTCTGCCACGATGCATTGATTCACCAACATCACCTGCAGTTATAACAGTGGAAACTTGGATTGTGTGTCACAACATATAGTTCATACCACCGAATGGAGGGTGGTTGTGTCCGCAATACCTTCAGTTGGCTAACGGACATGAATGGAAGAAAGTCATCGGATCCTACGTATCATGTTTTCGGGTGAAAGCGAATAGCCTATATTTAACTGGACCCCTGGCCTTCGGATGGACAACTGACCGCATAAAAGTCAGTGACTGAGTTAGTTTTATGGTGTAGACTAAGATTCCCATCATGCACATTGTAGCCTCATAGAAAATCTTTGGCATCTCTGTTCTACGTGAATACCATTGCAGACAAGTCACTCCCCTTCATGACCACAGTGTTCCTGCCTATGGACCGAACTAACCAGCAGGATAATACAGCATGTCATAAGGTCCTACATATCTGGGTGTGGTTCCAGGAACATTCTGTTGATCTGAATTTCATGTGTTGGTTACCTAATTTTCACCTTATAAGAAATAATTATTTTGAATATTTGATATTTTGATCCTTTTGGAAAACTGCGCTACACCACGCAATGTCCGAGAATCGGAGGATCACAGGAACCAGATTCCTCAGACTGCCTTGGAAGCTCTTATGTCGAAATATGGCCCTTCATATTAAACAGGTTTTTGTTATGTAACAGCTCTTCAAAGTGGATTGCGTAACTAAGGATAACTAAAAAATATGTCGTAAGGAAACAACAATATGCATCTATTTATGCAAATTAAGTACAGCGCACTCACGGATAGACCAGTTCTGCATATTATATATATTGGAGACCCTCAATTTTTTCCTCTTCAAACTGTTACGAGTATATGTTCGTCGGAACCAAAAATATGTTTGCTATCCTCCCAAGCAATTTGCTGCCAATGTTGAATTTTCTGAAACCTAATCCTATGAATTTAATTAAAGTGAACCATGGAGAGATGGAGTTTTTCTTGTGTGGGGATGAAAATCGGATTCAGGAATATGTAATTCGGTATTTTTTATGAAACTGTCCACCCAAAATTTAGGTATTGGAACTGACTTTGGAGATTAAAAATTATCTCCAAATTATTTGGAGATAATTTGAACTTGAAGTAAGAAAACAGGATATATAAAAATAATAATCACAGAAGAAATACAGGTACATCGGTGCAGAAGTCTACGAATCTGCAGAATCGGACGAAATCTATCTCAAAACATTTAAATTTTGTTGAGGTCATTTGAAAGATATCTTACTAAATAAAGGAAAAAAATACAATGTTTAAAGCAATATTGAGTTTTAATTCTAATTTTTAGTAGCTTTTGATTATCATGTATATTGTGCTATATTATGTTTTAAGAATTGTGTTATTTCAGCTAGAAACTGTTTTACGTATTTTTAAAAAAAATTACAATTCCGATGTATTAATTTTTATTATATGAAACATTACATTTTGTAGAAAAATATGTATACGAAAACTTTGAGGGTCACTTTATCTCTCTCAGTATATATATATATATATATATATATAAATTAAAAAGAAGACTAATA
>BMAV01008470.1:108305-135209 GCA_019973955.1 Trichonephila inaurata madagascariensis
TTCAATGAATAAATAACCATTGCTTTTTACTTAGCAGGGGGGGGGGGAACATTTGTATACAAAGGCTCATTAAAATATGCAAAACAAGCTTTCTAAATTCTTAAAGTCTCGTATTCCTATCTTTAACCATTTCTGAGGAAACGCTATGGAAAGTGAATAAAGTTAATATGGCAGAGATTGGTTTTATGATATCCTTAGCCTTTTAAGAAATTCAGTTTCCTGAAAGTAATATAGAATTAAGTATAGTTTGCTAAATCCTGTGAAACAAATGTCATGGAAATCTTTAATTTCCAAATATATCATTAAATGGTGCTAATTTGATCTCTATGAGCAAAGTTGTTTCTGTTCACCAAGATGGGCGATAACATTACATTATGGTTATCTTTATATTTTTTCGTGTGATAATGTGGTTGCCAAGGATATGACGTATATTATAGGTAATTTTTTTTTTTGGGGGGGGGGGTTCCCCTCGGTAACCCTATTCATTTCAGACGATTTAAATTCGATTTCTTTTAAAATTTTCATTACAATCGCTCTTCAAGCTACTTCTTCGGTGTTCTGTCGTATTTTGTGATAGTTTCGAATATGGATATTTCTAATATCATTTGGTGAGCAACAGAATATTTTTTTAAAGCATATAAGGGCTTTGCTTTTAAATATCCCTGCAAATTGCGCATTTCCACTTTATTTTACTTACAAATAATGCATTTTAAAACGTTCCTTGTTCGATGAAATTTATTGAAGGAACTCGCAGTTTTTGAAGTATTTCAAGTTATCAGTAATTTAATTTCAATTCATTATTGATTGATTTTAACAGATATTATGTGATTATTTTATAATGTAATAAAATTGAATCATTCAATTATTATATACGATTATCTTTATATATAATAAATATTAATATATTACGTAATATAATTATTACATTATATTGATATTAACTATTGATTGATATTGGTTATTTTCAATCTATTCTTATATTCTTTATTTCAAATATATTTGACAACATTTCTTAAAATTATTTTTCTGGCCATTTGTTACAGCTAGGCTGCCATCTTGGATTTCCAATCACTCGACAACGAGTGCTGCCTTGGCGTGTTCCCTAATCGCGATAAACAACGCTTTGCGCGTTTCACTCCAATATCAATTTCGTTCCAGTTTAATATAGGCATGTGTTTTCAACTAAAATAAACTCTGTTGCGCAACAGCGCATGATGGCCCGGCTTACTGTGCCCAACGCTTTTTTTCGTGACCTTGGATGCTGAGGTGCATGAGCAGATGTTCCGGTCAGGTAATCAGTGTGACTTGAAACCCCTAGTGTTTAGTTCCCAAACAAACGTGATACTCATTTATCGAACTACTGAAGACATAAAAGGCTGAGTCGACCTTGCCATTCCCGGGACTTAAGCCCTGGACCTGTAGCGTGGAAGCGAGGCATGTTTTTATTTAAGTAAATAATCATTAAAGGGACAAATGAAGCTGTGTGAGTGTTGTCATTTTTAGGATGCGTTGGTGTCTGAATGTTACGTAAGAGTCTCTTAACATTTTTTTTTAGCAGAATGAAGCAGCATGTTTTTTTTTCAACTTCCTTCGTTCAAAGTGTTCATTTTTTTCTACGTTGATGTGATTGGAGGCGTAGAAAACTTTGGGTTTCTTTAAGTTAGGATGTTGCAGCTTTAGCATGTGCATTTGTAACTGTCGTATATTCCTGATATACGAAACGCAGCATGACTTTGAATAGACAAATTTGCAATATCATTGAATTATTTTCTATTGTGCAAATCAATGAGCAACATAAATTTAGTTTAAAAATCAGTTGATATGCATTAATGACCACATAAGAAAATTGAAATGATTGACGTAAACCTAAATCCAGATTTAAAAATTTGAATCAAAAGTGGGTAATACAATTTAAAATAATTGCACATTTTATAACTTAGTGATGCAGGAATGATGGAAAAGGAGACTCTACTGTCCTAAAAAAACGTATACCAGCTGTTTTATTCTTAACAAATGTGAATGTTTATCTTTCAATTCGTGCACAGCAGAACGTTGTCAAATCTACTGATCATTTCAGTCAAATGTATTTTAGAATGCATTTGGATAACATTGAACAGCATATTTAAAGTGTAACAATATTTCTCCTTTTTCATTTCTTAGAATTATTTCAAATTTTCTTTTCAGTTAAATTCATTTACTTCTAGACCAGCAATACTCCACCCGCGGCCTACCGGACCTTTCTGAGTGTCCCGTTTATGACCCGTTGCACTAACGAATTCAATATTTTACAATTATTACGCATTAAAAATTTAGTGAAAAATTCTATCAATAAAAAGCAATTCCATATTTCAATTTTACTATCCATATGGGTCTGGTAGGAATTGCAGAATAACTTTTTTCATTTTTGTAATTGTAATGGTTAGTGATAACACAATAGTGGAGTAACGACCTATTTATGAGCCAAAACTAATTTTTAATTAAACCTTCATATCTTCCAAGTGTAAAATATCCAAAGAATATTTGTTTTTTTAAAACGATTTGGATCTTGACTGTTTCATAGAAGAAAAAACACATGGATAAACCTTTTGTTTGATTTGTTGTGAAAATGCTTTATTTCAAAAATATAACTTTGCTCTTCACTATACCACTAAGCACAAATGTTCAAATGTGCCTAATTTCTTTATTTTGTTTATTTGAGGATCTTTTTCAAGACGAGATAAAAAAGGAAATATAAGAGATAACAGCAACAAAAAAGATATTTGGTGTGTGGGGGGGGGGCCTTCAGAAAGTAGATGAAAGGAAATCGAAATTACCCCATAAAAGGGTAAAAAATGAATAAAGTGGGGTTTTTGTGAGTTGAGTTTGATGGAGATTAATATAGTTTTAAAATTTCTGTCTTTTAAATGTCCTTGTTATAGCGTCCGCCCTCCCCCCATTAATCCTGGTGTTGCGGCCCTCTTGAAATAGCTGGCGTATGTATGTGGACCGACTGAAGAAAAGGTGGAGTACTGCTGTTCTTGACCAGCGATACTCGACTTGCGGCCCACCGAAGCTTTTTAAGTGGCCCGGTCACGACCCATTGTTCTGAGAAAATTATTATTTAAGAACATTGTATTAAAAATTTGGTGGAAAACTTTGTCAAGAAATCATGTATATCAATTTGGCTTTTTGTTGTCTGAATTGATATTCTTTTTCTATTTGGAGAGGTTACGGTTAGTGATAACAGACAACAGTGGAGTAGCGATCATTTTATGTGTGGAACTAATTTTTAACTATCTTTCATATCTTGCAAGCGAAAAATTTAAAAATAAATAAATCATTTCAAGATGATTGGGAGGTTGAATATTTAATAGTGAAAAACAAACACATGGATTAGTATTTTTGTTTGATTTATCACTAAAGTGCTGTATTTAAGGCTGTTTTCAGTTAATGTTAAAGAATAGGACCCGAATTTGGAACATTTTTTCAGATAGAAAAGAAACGAAATATTAATATATACTGGCTTCACTATCCTTTAGAAAGCAGCATTTTTTATCACATTATTTTTTAGCAGAGTTGATTCATTTTTTATGGTATAAAATGTGTTTCGCTTTTTTTTCCTCCTAAACTGTAATGTCAAATGGGCTATGTCTTCCCGTATTAAAATGAAAAAAAAATATTCATGGAATATTTTGAAATTTTTAGAAACACTCAATTGTTAATAGAAATACGAGCTATAATTCTACAAATTTCCATGGAAATTGAGGCACTTTTCTGTTTGAAAATGTGCTTCACGTTTAGTTCAAGCTCTCGTATTTTTACCGAAAACAGCCTTAAAAAAATACCAATAAACAGGATACTCATTCAATGACAGTTTTCCTCGAATATCTCTTTCAAGTGTTTATAAATAGGCTTTCTTGTGTGAATAATCTTTGCAACAGCAACAAAGTGTTTTGTCAGTGGTAATATCACAGCGGTAACAAAGACATCCTATGAAGTTTGTTATATTATTGGTAATCATGTGAAACCGTTTACTGATGCAGAAGTATTTCTTAAATGCTTCGAATTTAGTGTTAGTGACAAAAATAAAAAATAGTAATTAAAAAAGCAACAGAAGTTATAATATTTTGATAAATTTTCCACATTTTAAATTTCCAATGTTATTTTGGTCTTAAAAAGCATTTCTAACGCCCTACCTCCCCATTTTTCCCCATGTTGTAGACCGCGTGAAATAACTAACATATGTATGTGGCCCACGGGAAATAGTTGACACATATGTATGCGGTCCAACAGAATAAAGGTTGATTACCCCTGTTCTAGACTCTCTGCATACACAAAATTCGTTTTTCCACTTTAGGGTTTTTATCAAGTACAGTATTCATTCGAGTGAGTGAGGTATATTAATGTCGCAATATAAAGGTACAAAGGGCGTTGGCGACGGACCTCGAAAGTTTGAATCTGCCAATGACTGCAACAAATTACTTAATTCCAAACTGAATGAAATGAAATTAAATCCATTAAAATGACCTAAATCGAGCCAAATTGGCGAGTTGGCAAGTCATATTAGCTGTTTTATTCCATGATTATGTGATATGATTTTGAGATTTTGAATGGATTAAGCATTATTTGTGGTATTTGGGTATTTGACGCGATCCCATACACGTGCTAGAAAAAGTCTGCGTTCACGTACTATTGCTTAAATGAACAACGAAAAAAAAAAATTAATTACATTTTAAGTATTTAGAATAACAAAAGCAAAATTGGTTTGCCTTCATAGATTTTAAAACAAAGGCAGGTTTGTAGCGATACTAACAAAAATCAAGTAGAAAAACTTTGTGTTCACTGTTTTATTAGTAACTATAAAAATTATTTAAAAAGGGGATACATGAGCTACATTTAGTAGCGTATTGGACAACCTCATCATTTGAGAGCCTCCTGAAGTCGTTTCGGCATTGAACTAACGCTTATCTTCTCCCGTTGGTGTGGCCGCGGTAGCCGAGTGGTATAGGTATCGGATCGCGTGGCATGCCTTGTCACGAGTTCGAGCCCAGTACCACTTAAGACCCGCCATGTAGGGCTGCGATGCACGTTAAATCTGTCGAGATCTGACAACAATCTGAAACGTCCTCCCGTTGGTGTGGTGTGGTAGTTAGGAGAGGGGGTGGGTGCCTGCTCAGGTGTCGTCCACGTCACTTGACCATGGTTGAAAATTACGTGGTCCGTCGCCAAAAGCCCTCGTGTAGCTGAACAGTGCGACGTTAATATTCAATCAATCAATCAATTCTCCCATTGATCCTTAAGAACATTCTTCAGCATATCCTTGCTAGATATACTATGTTGACGAATCCCACGCTTCAGCAAATCTCATAGATGTTCTATAGGATTCAGATCAAATGACTGCGGGGGCATGGGCAGTTGATTTGGGTCACCTGTGTGCTTAAGTTTGTCGTGTTGGAAACGAAACGATGATCCTAAGCCGAGTTTGGTGGCACTTTCCTTTAAATTGTTTTCATGACATCAAGGTAATCATATTTGTTCTTGATCCTACATATTCCAACTTGTCAACACCATTGCTCGACATGCATCCCCAGACCTTGACTCCTCCGCCACCGTGCTTCACCGTTGGTATTAAATGCTCTTTTTGAAGCGCTTTGCAAGGTTTTCTCCATACTAATTTACTACCTTTTACGCCTCAAGATGCAAAATTTACTCTCATCAGAGAATATCACAGTCCTCAAGAGGCTTATGTATAGGATCTTTTGCAAAAGCTATCCTCGTAAGCTGGTTGGTCATAGAAATATAAGGCTTTCTGCGAAACATTCGACTACGGTATCCAGCCGTTTTCAAGATTTTTCTGGCAATGTCCGCCCAAATGTTTTTGTTATATTTGTTCAAGGTGTTTCTTATATTATATTTTTCTTATATTATATATTTTTTTGCTATTTCAGTTGCAGTCAAATACGGATTTTTTTTTCACCATTGATTCCATTCTTGATTTTTCTCTGATTGTGAGTTTAGATGGACGACTTAAACGAGGTTTGGATGTGTAATCTCTTGTTGATTTAAAGTTATAAATAACGTGCTGAATAGATGAATACTGCCGTCCAACGTATCTGGCTATATCCCTACGACTTTTTCCATCTTTTCATATTTAAAGAATGGTTTTAAGCTCACTGATACTAATTTCCTTTTATTTTCCATGTCCTTGAATTACTTCGTATCTAAAAAAAAGACGGAAAAATTATTGCGCCATAATTTTTTAATCTATTTTCATTGAAAAATGATTGCAAAAACTACGTTAACCTATAAAGCCTGCTGATAAAAAAGAAATCCAGGAATTAAGAATCTTCAAATAGCGAACCTAGACTTTTCTGCCTACTGTTTGTGTGTTTTGCTACAAAACTGCTATCTTAAGGTATCCGACTACTTGCGACAAATTTTTTTTGAAAAAATAGAAATATGAGGATTTTTTTGTGAGTTTTAGATTTATTTAGCATATTTTAAGGAAAAAATCCTTAAATTAAAAACAGAAAAAAAATTATTATTAAAATGGGAAAAAACTGGTAAAAATGTTCAAAAAATTACATAAACGGGGCCCACTCCGTACAAAAATTTTATGAACAATTTCTAAATTTTTCAATTTTGATGTGTTACTTTATTATTCATGTTTGAAATGACCCTTAGGATAAGCGATATTTTAATTTTTACAAAAACTAGAGCACTTTATCTTAGTGATTATATGAAATTGCTTAAGACAGTGATTATATCCCCATAAAGGACTGTAAATTTTGAAATAAAACAGTGATTGATCAAAACACTTCTACTGTTATACAGAACAGACTCAGCAAATTATTTTCAAAACCTTTTGAGCAATCACCGTCTCCGTTTGAACTTTTCGCAAAAAACACATTTCGAGTGAAACGCATTTGAAAGTTTGACATCTTGTGTAAAGTTATGACATCTGCCTTTTACTAAAACACTTGTAGTTTTTGTTCTAGTGAATGAAAAATAAAAAAACTTGGTATTTTTATTAAGCTAATAGGATGGCCTTTTTAAAATAAAATCATAAACAAAATTTGTCAATTTTTGAAAAAAATCATTATTTTAGGGTAGTCGGATACCTTAAGTAGTTTTAATTCAAAATTAATGAATTCTTTTATGATTAATATTTAAATAATAGTTCAGATTCATGAAATTTTGTTAGAAAAAAAATTATATTTCTATTAAATTTTACCTTTGCTGTATGATTTCTTATGGGTGAATTCTTTCTAGCAAGTGTATATATAAACTGGATCACATTAATCACACTAAGCGATGGAACAACAGAAGAGTTTTCTCTGAAAACGGGAATTGAAATCCATGCGATTTCCATGGATTGATCGTGAATTCTGATTCAACCTTACTTTTAATTTTTTTAAGAGATATAGTTACCGTTATTCCAGTCACGTGTGCAGCTAATAATTATTTTCGTCAAAGTCCTGAAGAATAGGAAAGGACAATTACAAATTAAAAGGAATTAGATTACAAATTTGAGATTAAATTATTAAACTCACGCACACAGTTGATTCATGAAAATAAATTTTTATTCCGAAAATATTTATTGAAAAAACTCTTCCTTGGGATTAAAAAATAGTTAATGATATAAAAAGATTTCACACTATAGAATATCATATCTATCGTATAGAATATCTTTGATTTGAAAAATCTCTTGCGAAAATCATGTTGCTTTTGAATAACCTGGAGAAATCCTTTCGAAGAATAAAATTTCCCTGAGCTACTGTAGAATCATTTATTATATTTAGAATCGTATTTTCATGAAGCACACACAAGATGATTGATATACGAATGCCGTAGTTGCGAGCTATGGTGCAAAGAAGCAGAGGAAAAGACAACGAAACACATGAATGGGGCAGAAAATATTTTATTGAAAAGTTGCAATACAACAGTTGTTCGAAAGTGCATGGACTTTTTCTTCTGGGATGATACTAAGAGTTTGGTGTACGAGACGTCCATGACTTCAGTTGAAGACCTCATCGCTCGAATATCTGTAGTTGGCGAGAGGATATGTGCCAGAACGGTAAGAAATTCCGTGAAGCTCCACTATCAGGCCTGTGCCGGACGACTTCTGTTAGTAATTTTGTGTAGTACAACTGGTGCTCCAGTGATCTCACTTCGAGTCATCAGTCGGTCTGTGGTAGCGAGTCACCCTGTATCACACAATTTACCAAATTTTTTAACCTGCAGGATAATGTTGTGGACGCGGTAGCCGAGTGGTATAGGTATTGGATGGTGGCTGGCTTTGTCACGAGTTCGAGCCCAGTACCACTAAAGACCAGCCGTGTAGGGCAGCGATGCACGCTTAATCTCTCGAGAGCTGAAACATCCTTCCGTTGGTGTGGTAGTTAGGAATTTCACTTGACCATGGTTCAAAATTACGTGGTCCGTCTCCAAAAGCCCTCGTGTAGCGGAACAGTGCGACGTTAATCCTCACTCAGTCACTCGCAGGATAATGTTTTTTCGGAGTATAAATAATCATTCATTTAACAGTTTCTTAAATATTCCCAGTAGTAATAGTTTTTCACCGTAACTACAAATCATTACTACATACTTACTGCAGTGTTTAAACATTGAATTTATTTTCTCGTTATTGCATCTAAAACACAGTAAATTCTTGTTTTCGTCTCTAAAATGAATATTTGTTGCTCGGTTTGAAAGTGCTACTATTATTAATTTAACATTCAATGCTTCCATAAATATGAAAACTCCGTAATTTATTTTTATGATAATTTTTCGATAATGGGGTTAATTCGTTTTTAAATTATGATAATATTTACGTTAATCATGATAAAAACGTTAATCTACAATTTCGGTAAAATACATTAAATTATTGTTTATCAAGATGCTTGTAAAGATATCATTCATTTAAAAGCTCCGCCATTGAGGATTTAAAATTCATAAATGCGATGTTTAGGGATAATTTTATTTGCCATCAAACAAACGGACATCAAAATTTGTTTTCGTTTTATGTGACATTATCTATTAAAAGCTATTTCACTTGAAAAGTTCTAAAGTGATTACATGTTGATAAATGGATGATACATAAGACGCTAAAGGATGCACTTATTGTTCATTGCTGTAAGTTTCATTTTTATGCTTTGAAAGTTAAAAAAAAATTAAATGAGTGTAATGAGCCTAATAAATGCACCACGCTTAAAAGTTTCCAAGGTTTTATGTGAGGGCTAGCTTTAATTTCAGTATAAAGACACATAACATGAAAGTTATTAGTGTTTTTGCTTAATTTTTTATGTCTGAATTTATGCCCATCATAGTATTTATGTCTCCCTACATAAAAAAAATAACCAACAAGATTTTGTGATGCTGTAATAAATTTATTTATACATAACCATAGTGTGCACAAATTTTCTTTTATGATGAGGGTGAGGCCTTGTATGAACGTTCGAAAAATCTTAAACTTGACGATGTACTGCAAATAATGCAGCTAATTATGAATAAAAATCCATATGCAGAAAAATATAAAACATTGGATGGAATCGGGAATAAAAACCAAAGTCAAGAGTATAGTCTGGGTTTTTATACAGGCCAAGATCATCCTATAGAGTATATAATAAACCGTCTTGCAATGAATTACCTGCTATTTTTTTCAAAAAATGATGGTATTCAATAAAAAGAAACGTTGATGCCAGAGAGGGACGCTGGAGGAGATTCGGATAGGCGAGTGTTAATGCCGTATGATATGCGCCAAATATATATATATATATATATATATATATATATAGAAACTCAAGGGATAGTTTATCCCTTGAGTTCCTATTTGGCGCTAGTGTTCTCGGCAAAATTGAACTTCTTGTATGGTTTCACATCTTCAGATACCTCTTTCGAGGAAGGAAACCTGATGTAGCCTCGCCTCATTAGACGAACACTTCTCGACTATATTTTTCAAGTTTAATGTACGGGGCTGAGCAGAATGCATGTATGGGGCATTGTAATCTTCCAAAAGAGATCGTCTGTTCTTCCCCCATGCTTGGGTGCAAAACTGATGTGAACCAATTCTTAAAACGGTTTAGTTGTGATACCACACATCTTCCTTCTCCGACTCCCAGATGACATTCGGCCACAACGCCTTACAGAAGGGATAATCCTGTGAACAGCTATTGTTTGGTTATTTCGCACATGCGCTCTAAGAATTAAGAGAAAGGAACAGTAGTGATCTCTTAAAGATGGAGTGCCGAAATCTGAGGAGCAGCCAGCCCAGATTTTGATCGGAGGTGATACTAGCGAAGGGTGTTCTGGGGATATCCTCACCCGGGAGACGATCTTTTCAATACCTACGGACATTAAACCTGATTTAAACTTATCTCCAGTGAAAGGTTGGGAACATTATTACAATTAATAAGGAATTTAATTCTTATAATTGAGCTATAAATAAAATGCATTTGGTCCAATATATGTGTTTTCACTCTAGCTACTAAGTAATGAAGTTATTTTATGAGCTCACGACACTAGATAGGTATCAAAATTACGTTGGGGTGATTGGTATTCTACCTACATGGTGCCACACCAAAAAATATCAGCTCCCGAGGAATGTACTAAGTCTGCAATGGTAAATAGCAATCTGCAGCTCCATTAGAAAAAAGATTAAAAAACATAGAACGACATAATATATGTGAATTACTGATTTACCATTTGAGCAATAAGCATGAACAAAATGGAGTTGAACCTCTGTTAGGTGGACAGGGGGTGCCCCCCAATGAATGGTAAAGATTTACAAAAAATGCTTTTCTATTATATTATTAGCTTAACTTTTATGGAAGTATTCTCTTCTCTATTGGGAAAACTGCAATTTTCACCCCACTGTCGCTTTGGTATCTTTTACTAAAGTGACACCTTTATTGACGTATTATTTCCTTTGTGACGTCTTCAATTGATGTGAACCCCACCCTGCCAATTCATCTGAAATCACCCTATCCATCCATCACCAAACAGATGTTGGATGACAGGTGCAGGTGGCCATGGGGTCATTGTTTGTTAACTGGCCTCGGACAAGCGCAGACATCTGGTCAGGAATATACAATGGCTAAGGAATGAAGGAATGCAGATGTCAATAGGCATTCCTTTATGAAAGTTTTGAATAGAAGTCGATGTATTGAGAGTGGGGCTGTGAAGCCCAGGTGTGAGATGAATAGATGTGAGTTATGGCGCCCTTGGATTCCAGACAGATGGGGCATGTGTTCGTGTTTTCCGCGAAAATGAGAGACGCAGGTGGCCCGGGGGCTAGGGCAGACCTATTCTTTGACCTGCCAATGAGGAAGACGAGGGCAGACCCTTTTCTATTTTGACCTGCCAATGAGGAGAACGAGGGGCGCGTGGTGGACCCGCCCCTGGTGTTTAAAAGGGGTGAATTTGGACGGAGAAGAGGGAGACGAAGGGACGAGAAGTGGAAAACCTGGAGCGACTTGGACGGAGCGGGGGACTTGGAGAGATAGAGCCATGGAGTAAACTGGAGCCCGGAAAAGCTATGGACTGACCTCGAGTGAAAAAAGACTGTCCGCCCGGCTTTGGCCTATTTAATGAATATTTTTTTTGGAATCTAATAAATACTAGTTAAAATAGTAAAGTATGGCTGTAACAAATTTTCTTGGGTACGAATGACTGACGACGTTACACCTTGCTATATTAATTCTCCATCAAATCTCGAAACAGGTGCATTAAAGATAATAAAAATTGTAAACTGCTCTTTCTACGACATTGGTAACACGGTGTCCGCAGAACTGTTAACCCTCTCAGGACCAGAGAAAGAAGCGTTTCTCAGTCCCATATGTATGGGCAAATTTCCTGCTAAGCCCAATTTCCTTTAAAAATTCACATATAAAGTTTTAAATGCAGTCAAATACAATTCACTATTATATTTATAACTGAACATACAATACAAAACTTTCGCTATATTAAAAAAAAAATTGAAGAAAATATTTTTATTTTAATAAAAAAGTACTCTTTTCGTTATGATGATTGTAATAAAATAAGCGCAGAATTTACAAAATACTATATGGAAAATCTCAAATAATAAATTTACTCTCGCATAAACTTTTGTGGCTTGAACTGATACAAATCTTTTTAAATAACAGCTAATATACTTTATTATTATTGTTAAATATTGCTTATAATCTTAAGGTATCCGAACACGTTGAAAATGACCCAATTCAGTCAAAACAAATATTTTTGTTTTCTATTTTATTGAATAGAGCTATCTTTTGGCTTTACAAAACATACTTTGTTTTGATTCTACGCTGCTTAGAGGTCAAGTTACAATATTATAAAGTTAGAAAAACTGGAAGTGGGTCTTTGATCTACCAGAAGTGGGCATTTAAATTATTCAAAATCTATCATGGCGAGTCTGATAACTCAAAATATTACAAATGTATTTCTATGAAACTTTTTGAACCTAATATTTATGCTACTTTTTAGAGAATGTACTAAAATATGTCTTATTGTATGAATACTTTTTGAGTTAGGGCCTGTTATTTAAATAATGATCACATAAAGAATGTGACTTTTCTTATGTTTATTCAATCAGCTCTAAAATTTTCAAATTTTAATAAAATATTAAAATTTTAGTACGTTCTCTGGACAAGTGTATCTAATTTGTCTGGGTAATACTTTTACTAATATAAGTTTTTTTTTCCTCTAATTGCTTTGAACTTTTACGAAAATATTGCTAAAATTTCACAATAATTGTGATTTTGGTGAAATTTAGGCATTTTATTTTAAATATTGTTGGTTAAATATTAGTATTTATTGCTATTGAGTCCTAAAAAAAGCATTTATAATGTTTAAATATGTTTTGTCCAATAGTACTCCGAACGTGTTTGGATACCTTAATTAATATTTTTTCTGTTCTTTATGGTTATGTAACTGGTTGCGATAGCAACGAAAAAGAATCGTTTGTTCTTTCTGAATTAAAAATGAGTCGGTAAAAGAGAACAAAAGATTCTTTTTAGTTAAATTATTCACATCACGTTCATCCTAGTTGAGATCTGCTTTTTTAATGACTTTGAGTGTAATAATTATGGTGTTTTACATACAAACCACAAATAAAATAAATGTTAAATCTATTATGAGTGTGTGATGCCAATAAGCAAATAAACTTTCCATATTTTTCCAACTTGGTCAAAATATAAATAGAAATCCAGCTCGCAAAAACTCACGAACCGTTAAATGCCCAATTCTCTCGAAAGAGCTAAACATGTGCAATTGTTTAGATTCATAAATATCCCGGATCTAATTAAAAAAAAACTCGGAGCCGAAAGCACATAATAAAGTTTAAAGTTTTGAGAAACACCATTAAAAAAAGACTTTAACTGCCCTCTAGTATTTGTAAAAATGAATATAACTCAGATCACACCGGTGTGATCACGGGCCTCAGAGAAGGGAATCATGTATATGACACCGTGGGCCCTGATAGGAGAAACGCCAGATCACATGTGATCATGGTCCTGAACGAGTTAAGTAGTGCACTTTCGCCAATATATATACACACACGTAGTTCATCTTTTTCAGGTTATTTCCTCAGTAGATTTCGTTTTTGTATAATCCAATGTAGTCAATTGTTTTTGTAAAATTACTCATGTATACAATTGATACCTACTATGTTTAACACCCTTTTATAAGTTTCACTTGCATGTAATGGAATCTTTGAACTCACTTTTTACCCACTTTAAATGATCAGATTAATTCGTAATTTTGCTCACTTGTCCAGGATCGATGACAATACAATAATTTACTAATTTGGTTCCATTGTGATGATCAGGATCATCAGGACTAGCTATTTCCCATTTTCAGATACCATCCCGCATCCGGCGACTCATTTCAGATCCCACTTCCGGATTTGGAGACTAGTTTGTATAACTATAAAATGGTGTTTTTCAGTTTTTTAAACTGCAAATTTTTTGTGCCACAGTAGACCACTGGTCATCGTCATAAAATCTTTATCGCTGTTGTCGAGTCGCGGGTTTGATTTCTGATGTTTCTGTAGTCCTGGTGTGAAAAGGGGCTTAATGAAATTGCGTTGGAGTGAAGTGGATGCTGGAAAAGTGGGAGAAAATTTCAGGAGTCGTTCAAGACTGCAAATTATGAGATCCGATGCCAACCGCCCTCATGCAACTCCTAAGCATATTTAATTGGCAAATTATTTGTGTCCATCGATGATATGGACCAAGTCGTAAGGATCAGATAACACTATAATTGTCAATACCAATTGTCAATTAGATTTTTAGAGATTAAATATAGTTAACCTCACTTTTTTAGCTGATGGAAAGTTATTGGCAATTCGGAATCACACGTAGAATGACGCATTAAATGATACATTATTCCTTCAAATTTCATATAACCTTCCAGAAAGGCTTTACGGTCTTTTTTGAATAGAATACATAATTTTTTCTGCTTCCGTAGGGTACGACACTTTTAGACGAGCCTGAACACCATGTAGCCCTTGTGGCAAAAAGGAACAAACATTTCACTCCTGGTCAGATAGGTGTAAACCTTGCAATCGCTACCGGTACGTATGTTTCAGCAAGAGCCATTTCACGGCCACTAAATCAAGTTTGTTTGAATGCATGGAAGCATGTTCGTTGCATCCCACTTCAACTACGCTATCGTCGAGAGAGATTACGCTGGTAAAAGGAACATGTTGGTTAGGATCACAAAAATTTCGTTTCAGTGTGACAAGTGATTCTGGCCACCAATTACTGGGAAGAAAGCGTTATGCACAAAATCTTGTTTGTGAACGTGATCGGTAGGGCCCAGGCGTGATGGTATGAGCGGGCATGCACATTAGCTGAGCACCGCTTCACATCTTTGAGCTACATCGCAACGGTATTGTAGAGAGGATCATGTTCGTATTTTTAGGGGTGCTGCAGGTCCAGACTTTCTGTTTATGGACAATAAGGAACAGCCACACAGAAGCTTTGAATTACACTGCAAAGTGAAAATATTCTCCGTATGCAATGGCCTGTTTGCCCTCCCGACCTAAATTCCATTGAACATGCATGAGATGCCCATAGCAGATGCGCTGCACAAAGAATCCTCTCTCCCAGTACATCGCAAGATCTCAAAACCACCTTGAGGCAGGAGTGGGACAAAACCTCCTAAGGACTCCTCAACAGTTTAGTAAAGGGCATGGAAAACAGGAGTAAAATGTGCATTGCTGTCCATGGTCAACACACATCTTACTAAGGTACTCATGTCAGCATCATTCTGACCAGAAGATCAATTTCTTCTGGTTGTTTGGAAATCATTCACTTAACATCTTTTTCATTTTTAAGTTTTTCATTCTTCGATGTATTGATATCTGTACCATTTTGCACTATAATAAATGCACATTGTCCCTACTAAATATGTACTGAGTTTCATTTCTTCAACCATGGTCTATTCTTAATAATTCCGAAAAACATACCTGTTTCTTAGCAATTTTCAAGCAGTGTAACGAGCGGATATAAAATTGATGTCAATAAATTCAAAAAAAAAATGCTTTAGAAATAATCTAATTATGTGTAAATATATACAACTGGCACCGGATAACACCAGCAATGCGCAACATTTTAGTGCATGATGTCGAGATTATTTCGCATGCCTTATTGCCAATCTAACTACTGTCTGAAGTCATTACTTTCCTACTTACGGACGAAGGTTTTCTACATGATGTTATTAACAGTTTAGTCTTAAGTAGGGATTGCAATATCGCGCGGATGAAAAGTTCAATACCGGTTTTCGGTATTTTTTAAAGTCTTAATACCGGGATACCGATTTTAATACCGGTAGTAGAAATTTTAGAAAAAGAAACACAAATGTTTCTTTGTTTTATTTGCCAGTTTTATTAGAGTGTAAATATTTCAAAAGTAATTTATAACTTTTAAATTATTACGGTATATAAAGAATCACAAAAAGGTAAAGGTACATCTTATTGATTTAAATCACTGTGTGAAAAGTGTAAATATATCACTTCAGTCTGAGGTTCTATCACAATTTTTTTTAAATGTGATCTTTAAAAACATAATGCATCAATTGTGCTGTCATTAAGCCTGGAACTCAATATTGTGCAAAAATTACCAGCTGTCGAAAACGCTCTTTCGTCATCTATTCTAGTTGGTGGTACTGTTAGCAATGTGTGATATACTTTTAAAATGCGCGATATTTTCATATAAATAATGAAACCAAACCGAAGTATTATCAACTGATTTTGTGTGTTATTTAAAGTTATTTTTATTCATTAATATGGGTTGTTATTTATGAGTATAATGAATCTGAAAAATATTTTGGATAATAAAGTATGATATGTAAATACAAAGTTGAATAACAAACTCAACAATTTAAAAAATATCGAAATTATTACTGAATTATTTCACGAGGATAGTTTTGGCCTGCCTTCTTGGATGATTCACATATTTTATCACTTATGATTCACATATTTTATCACTTATGATTCACATATTTTATCACTTATGATTCACATATTTTATCACTCCTTATGATTCACATATTTTATCACTCTTTCACCTTATGATTGTACGATGCAATTTTATATTCAGTCTAATTTCACGCGTTAGGGAGACATAAAAATAAAAACGTATACTATTTTACTGTGTTGGTGATCTCTGAACATGTGGTGGAGACAACTTAATAAAAAAAATTGTAGTAAATACCGAAAAACCGGTATTTAAACTTGTGAATACCGGTATTACAAAATTGTCCAAATGGCTCAAAATACCGGTATTCGGTATACCGGTATTGCAATCACTACTCTTAAGCTAAGACAGCTTCACGAGAAAGTATCCAAGAACGGAAACAAGATAGCTCATGTAATGAGTACGAGTATTTTTTTATAATTTAAATATATATGTTTTCGTGTGTGTGTGCATAATTTTCAAAAAATATATCCTTTTACGTCAATTTGTCTATTTATTTAATCAGAAAAAATATAATTGGAAACATCCGTTAACGCTTCAATTTTCCGTTGGCACTTCCCCTTTCTCCCTTCTGGAATTATTTTCGAAGAATTATTTCTTAGTGTGCATGTACACCCTCCGAGAAAGATAATTTTCGAATTTCCTGCTTCTATCTTTATGATTAAATTTTGACCAACTTTTACTGCTAAATACCCCAATGTGCGTCGCATCATTCAGCTACACAAGAGCTTTTGATGGCAGATCTCGTAATTTTGAACCATGGTCAAATAACGAGAACGAAACCTAAACTCTCAACCATTCTCCTAACTTCCACGCCACAACCAACGGAAGGGAATTTGAGCCTCGACATATTTATCAAGCATCGGCCCCTGTACGTGGCATGTATTTAGCAGTACATGTGACTCGTAACACGCCAGCCATTAGTCCGTGTATTTCGTAATATCTATATACATATTTAACACTTTTATCGTGGTGGACGAGATAACTTGTTTCCCAGGATCCACAAATAAATCATTATAGTGGTAATAGTTATTGACTGCAAGTGATTGTTATTTTTTTCGAAGTAAAATAAATTTTAAAAGAATTTATATTTGGTTCTGTTTTAGCGCTGCGGAGAGTGACACAAACTCTTAGCGCAGAGGGTAAAACAAACGTGCGCCACTGCCGCGATGAAGGTGTTGAAAGACAAAAAATATGCTTAAATAAATAAATGAAAGATGCAATGATGAATTTAATATTCGCATTGGATTATTAAAAAAAATCCTTACTTTTTAACACCAATGTTTTTTTGTCTCTCCTAGTAAAATTTAATAAACATTTTTAAAAAAAATTATATAAATATTAACTAAAATATGTAATTTTTACTTTATTCTTCGCCCTCAAAGTTATTAGAAATAATTTTATTGTCGTAAACACTTCATTTCTACCCAAACGAATAATTGTTTTCAAAAATGAAAAACACTAGAGCTAGTTGTTGCGAATAATGTACGAAGATAAAAAGGACGATTTGAAAGAATTGCTTGCCTAAAATGTAATTAGTCTCAGATTTTTAAGGAATCTGACCGAAAATTGCGTAGAAATTAGCAATAGGATTTGAACTTTGTTGAATTAGTGAAATAGAAAGAGCTTTCGTCATTCTATTAATCGAAGGATAAATGTCAAATAACACTCAGTTAGCTGTGTGATGCCTCCCATTTGAAAGCACGCTACTATGTGTGTCACGGAAATTGAGCGATGGCGAGTATACTGGTCAATCACAGAGTAAGTGTCACTATGAAAACATTGGATCAAAAAGATGGGCTTATTTTATAAAATTGTAAAAATTTTATTACTAATACTTATTTATTTGGTTAACATAAACGTATATCACAACAGAAGAAAAATCAAATACATATATATAAAGGTAAGAATTTAAAAAAGAAATCGGTTAAAATCAACTTTCCCACTTTTGTCTTTGCCCTTTTTAGGCTAACATCTAAAAAACATTATCATAGCACATAAATATGGAACTTACACGCTGTTTTAGCTGCTGCATACGGAGGCGCATGAGTTCATCTTAACTTTTTAATATTTTTATTTAGATGTATGTCATGTTTCGAGTCAGAATCAGTCTTAATTTTTAAAAAAGGATCTTTATTCTATGAATTCTTGACACCATCTGAAGCTAAGAGGAAAAGGATGCCGAAGCGAGTATAAGTGTTGTTAACACTTAAGCCCAGATGTGAGAAGTACCTCTGATTTTATGAGTGTATTTGAAAGTTATGCTGACATATAGGGATATTAAATATAATGATCTGGTATCAGAAATGTTTAGTGGTTAGAGGCCATATGTTTCGGAGAAATAAATGTGTGGGTGATTAATTTAATAACTGAAGATGTAATGAAAAATAAAAGTTAAGTGCTATATAGGGAATTTAATTTTAAATCTAATTTAATTATCCTTACATGTATTTACTTCTTTCTGTCCTCAAAATATTTTAAATATCTTGAAATTTGAGAATGTTTTCTTCTCAAAAATTACAGTTTAAATAACCAATGGTCACTACTTTTTACACATGAAGAGTCTACTCGTCAATACATAAAATGCTGCAACTTCTCCGTGAGGAGTCTACTCGTCGATCACTGTTAACTGGTTAATTGAGGCTTCCTAAACAACATTTTTAACTATTCAATGACTATACGTTCTTAGACTGATCCACTTTCTCGTATTTAAATCATAACAGAAAGTTGACCTCCACAAGGGAGTAAGTATCTTTATTAACCATCCTGCGATTCGTTAACCTGCACTCATTACAGATTGCGATTCAAAAAGCGTTTGTTTTCATTTCGAAAATCATAAGCATTTTTCAGCTTATTTTTAATTGAACTTCAAAAAACAACGAGTTAGTGATAAAACGAAATGTAATGAAATAATAAAAAAAAACCCTTAAAAAGGCTTATGCATTTATACAGCTTCGAAAGTTCTGTTTTTATTAGAGATAGAGAAAAGAAAAAAACTTTCAATAACTGTATTTTTATGAACAGGCATGAATAACTTCCTTCAAGGCTGTTTTCGGTCAATGTTAAAGAATAGGACCCGAATTTGGAACATTTTTTCAGATGTAAAAGAAATGAAAAATTAATGATATTCTGGCTTCACTATCCTTTAGAGAGCAGCATTTTTTTTATCATGCATCCCATTTTTAACCGCATTGGTTCATTTTTTCTGGTATAAAATGTGTTTCTCATTTTTTATCCCGTACCGTAATGTTAAAGGGGATTTGCTTTCACGTATTAAAACAAAAAAGAAAGTATTCACGGAATATTTTGAAATTTTTAAAAACACTTTATTGTTAACAGAGGTATGCGTTATAATATTGCAAATTTCCATGGAAATAGGGTCATTTTTCTGTCTGAAAATGGGCTTCGCGTTTAGCTAGAGCTCTCGTGCTTTTACCGAAAACAGCCTTAAACAAAGGAGAAGTTCATTTCTTCCTTATAGTTAAGGAAAGGCTTTTAAAAGAGAAATTTATGAAACATAAATCGAAGCCTAGTTTTAATAGGTTTCAAGTCATTGGAGCATGTGCGTTTTGAATTGAATAGGAGATAATGATGAATTAATTGTTCTAGGACTTAACGTGTAAATTAGATGCAGAAACTGACAACCAATTAACCTCAATTTAAAATAACATTTGTATAAAAGGGCCTTGAATAGCATTTGAATTGTTATTGAAAAATTATTTTTGTATGAGTTTTGCAATGAATATATAATTGAAATATTTTTTTTATTATCAAAAATATAATCGTCAAAGTAAATAATTTAATAGAATGTATTTTTATTGCGTAATTTTTGAAATATGCTTCTGGTAGTAAAACAGTTATGTTTTTATAGAGTTAGAATTAACTACTTCTGCTACAAGCTTGCGATGGAAAGATAGATTTATCCCCATTTATTGTAGAACTTGATAATGCGATATCGTAAACTCTATACAAAAAGTAAAATTTCAATTATATATTAAAATTATTCCATTATTGTGAAAAAAAATGTGAAATGACTTTTGTTTGAAGTTGCGATTAATTTTGTGAAATTTAAATTCGCATATTTGGAAAGAAGCGAGATTAGAAAATTTTGTTTTATTTTAAGCTGACTCGTATTATTTCTAATTATTTAAATGTATTTTACCCATCAATAATTCATAAAGGATTCAGGAAGTTGCATGTTTTTTGGTCATAATATATTATAATTTACATTCGTATTTAGAAAAAAAATGTAGTGCTACTATACTTATAGGATTAATCTTTATATATATATATAATCCTTCTATGCGTGTGTATGTGTCTGAACTCCTCCAAAGTGGCTGGACCGATTTTGATGACATTTTTTGTGGAGATTCAAGAATGGTTTAGGTTTATAATTCGGTCCGACATAGCAATTAGCTAAATAGATATTAATTAAAAACCTTAAAACGTATCATTGCTATTCCGCTAATGCGCCCCCCCCCCCCGGGGGGCTCACCTTCTTTGGGTGAGTACGTGTGTCACTATCCCGAGATGCCAAAGGGATTTAAAGTCTTTAGTAACACAGGTGTCACGAACGCCGGGGTTCTCTAGTGATCTTTTCCTGTTTTCGATCCTACTTATTCAATTTTTCTTTTCTTCTCTTCACGTCTGGACCACAGATTAAAATGTACAAAATGATCATTTATTTATTTCATTAGATTACTTATCAATTAATAACATGTTTTGTGGTTCTCATTTTGTATTACGTTGAATTGGTTTCATGTATTCTTAATTTCGCTTTCGATTTTTGTAATATTGTCTTTTGTTTTTGATTAAGGCTGTTGGAATTTCAACCCGCAAGTGTTCCTTGTGCGTTGTGCCGTAAGGAGGAAAATGATGTCCTGGGGATACCTTTGGTCCACACTTCGCTGTAGACGGGTGGCAGGAGTAAACCCGCTTCTGTCAATCGGCTGATGGTAAGTCTCTTCGGAGACATTGCAGTAGGGTTAGTGCTGCAGATAAGGGGTGGCGGGTCATCCATTGGATGCTGTAGCATTATATTCTGGGTAAGCGCCATGCCTGACTCTTGTCAGTTGCCTCCCATGTTGGACTCTGTAGTGGGTGGAGGCCCGCCAGGATGAAGTTATGTTTCGCGCTTATCTATCCAAGTAAGCTGTGCCCGGGTAAAGGCCTTGTATTACCCAACAGTGACATTGCTTCTCACACAATACATTTATTGATATTTTTATCGAACAATGATATGACTAAATTATCGCCGTTTGCCATACATAAAGCTCTAACTGGAATAGGTGGTGAACCGAAGTCTGAAAAGATTGCGATCCGGGGACTTACTCATTGAAACAATCTCTGCTGTACAATCAAAGACATTTTTTTACTTACAAAATCCTTTTTAATTTTCCTGTTATGGTAAGTTCACACAAATAACTGTACTATTGCCGAGGCGCCATTTCTGAACCAGATCTGTTGTGTACCCTGAAGCAGAAATCCTCGAAGGATTTTCTGAGCAGTGTGTTGTTCAGGTTTGACGTATCATAATTAAAAAGGATGCAACAACTACGCCCACAAAACATTTAATATTAACTTTCAATAGCCCCATACTTCCAAAGACTATTAAAGCTGGATATTTGAACTGCAAAATACGACCTTACATTCCGAATCCTATGCGCTGTTTCAAGTGCCAGTGGTTCGTACGCTCGCAAACTGTCTGCCGCCGACAACTAACGTGCTCTAAGTGCGCATCTGTTGGACATGCCTCTACAGATTGCAAACTAGAGCAAAAATGCATTAATTGTTCGCAGCCTCATTAATCCGATTCAAAATTATTTCCAAAGTGGAAAACTGAAAAACAAATACAAGAACTTAAAACTCATAGAAATATATCTTACTCTGAAGCCAGAAAACTAATACCTTCGCAGATATCTCAAGCATATGCCCAAGCTGCTAAAACTTCAATATCTACTTCTCAAACAAATGAAAAGATTACACAAATAATGTCCTCCTTTAAAGTTACTTCTTCCGGTATCAAACTGTTCTTCCTCTAACCTTACTGTTTCCACATCATCGACTCAAGCAAATCTCTAGACATCCACATCTTCAATACCAGCTCTTCAGCCAACTGCCACATTAATTAACACTACCACTGCCAAATCCAAAACTCGAGCCTTCGCTGTATCTAAATCTGCAAATAATTTAAAGTAAAATAGAAAAAATAGGAAAAGGCTTAATACAGAATCCGAGATTGAAATTAAAATAACACCTCATAAGCCGAAAAAAAGTTCCATAGATTATACATTAGAAGACGAGAATGTGATCCTCTATTCGAGGATATGACGAGGATGAATCCCTAATGTATTGGAATATGCAAAGTGATTTTAAGGAATTTTTGACCCCTACAAAAATTCGGAAAAAAATAGTTGATTTCCATTTCCAAATATATGTATAATTCCATTCCAAATATATGTTTAATTCCATTTCTAAATATATGTGAGAGAGAGATAAAGTCGTGTGTTTTGTACTTTCTTTGATGTTTTTAAATTTACTTTTTAGCCTTTTTATATTGCAATAATTACAAATGAATTTTTAGTACGATTTTAATGAATATTAGCTAGTAAATATAACCTATTAATCTCTTTGTATTTCGAATTTTTTAACTATTGTCTTAAACACTTTGGGAGTTAAAAACAATGTTTGGCGCAGTATAGCCAAAATCGGCTTTGCGCCAATAAACCCCACACTCATTCACTCCGCTAATGCATGGCAAGAAAAAAAAAAGAAATAGGAGGGGAAAATTTTGTTTTTTGCACGCCCAATTGCATGTTGCGTGTCCGAAGGTTGGCGAACCACCCCATTTGTTTGTTTATACCCCTCAAGGATTAACCAAAAATATTGTGCATTCAATGGCATTATGATACATTTTTTTATTGTGGATTAAAAAAATATACCTGTTATGAAAATAGAGCTCGAGTCTCATCTTTATCATTTAATTAAAAAAAAATGTTTATGTTTCTATTCAGAACAGCTTCTACTATATACAATTTAGTTCATAGTATTCACTTACACGCAATCGATAGGTCGAATTGTGGTTATTGCTCATGTGAGGACGTCAGGTATTGCAATTACTTTTTATAAAAATTTTCATCAAAACGGTCCAGATTGGTGCAGCTTATTCAAAAAAATTCCGAAATTTTCGGATTTAAGACGTGTGTACAGGACAACGTCTGTCAGCCAGCTAGTATATTATATTAAAATTATGAACAAAATAATGTTTTCTGGAAGGAATCCATTTTTATTGCAGCAGCAAGGTTGAAAGAACGAAAGGGAAAACAATGCTGTTTTAAGAAGATAAATTTGTTTACAAATTATTAAAAAAATATGAAGAATTACTGCAAAAAAATCCTATTTAATTTGTGTTATATGAATTGTTTTTAAAAAAAATTACGTGAATTTTTATTATGAAATAGTTTTAACAAACGAAATATTATCCTTGTAAAATATAAAAATTAAATTAGTACCACTAATTGCACACATACTTGTAATTTAAATAAAATCAGAAAATAAAGAAATTAGAACTAATTTGAATAAATATAAGAATGTTAAATTTCGTTGATACAGAAAAATAATTAGTTTGCCTAATAACATCGTTCGTTTTATGGCGCCCGAGAAAACTTTTTTAGAAGCTCTTATTTAACTTGCAATGTAATTTGCTCGGGTGGAATCTTGCGACTCAATTTTGATCTTCAACCGATTGAGCTGAAATTTTGCGCACCTACTTCCCACGTTCAGTGAATTCTCACACGCGATGACTTTTTTAACCGGAATGCCCAAGTAGATATTTATGCCATTCCAACTATAACCATAAGGATATGGGATTTCTGTATTTCTCGCTTCTTTTGGTATATCTTTTTCCCAACGCTTTAGTAAAATCTTCCGCATATTTTCATTGCATTCCAGGGCTTTAGTTTCTTGTTCTGTAAGTAACCTAATGAAGTATGGTGAAGGAGAGTTCGGTAACATTTCGGACGTGATCTGCTTCACTACTACTGTAAATATTTCCGCTCAATTGAGGATTTCGCGCCTTCCGGTAAAACAAATGTGAAAGAGTGAGTGGATGTTAACGTTGCATTATCCAACGACTCTACAGATTTTGGCTACGGACCTCATAATTTATAACAATGGTCAAGTGATGAGGCCCCCCCCCCGATCTCCTAACTTCCACACCTCCCCAAAGGCAGGAAAATGGATCGTTAACATATTTAACATGCAAGAGCTCTTTCTGAAAGGCGGGTCTTTAGCGTTCATAGATTCGAACTCATGACACGCTAGCCACAAGGCTACAGCCGCTACAAAATGTGAAAGAGAAAGGTTTGATAAAGGACAATAGATTTTAAAAACGTGATTTCAAGATCATTAAATGTTTTTTCTCAGTATCAATGTGGCACTTATAACATTTTTTTTAAAAAAATATTTTTATTTTTAAATGTACTATTCCAAACAGTATTGTCATGAAATAAAGGATCTTGTCATGAAATTTCAGTATATCGAACTCGGTTCAATTATTAAGTTTCATACATTCCAAACTTTAATACTTCAGAAATTATTTATCAGCTGATGGCAGGGATTTGGTACCCTTTGAGTAATTTTTTTTATTTGTGTATTTAAAAATTATATTTTAGCATTTTAGGATGAAATTTTTTGCACATATTATTTACACAATTTTAAAATTTTTTAAGAAAAATTTGGAAAATTTTTCTACTTTTTGTGTTTATTAAATATTTGACCTGACATTTTTTGTAATATTCTTAAAGTTGTTTGAAACAACTTTAGGAATCGATTTGACAATAACTTAATAGATTTGGAGAAAAAAATAAAATGTTGATGGTATGCTAAAGTTCAATAAAGAAGCCAATGTTTTAATATTGTTTTTAAAAAATGTATTCAGTTTACAGCAAAATGATTCTCTAATGTTGTTACCTACTGTATATATAACACACAGAAAAAATAGAAGATATTGGTAAACAATTCGGGAAGCAGCAGCATTTTGAATGTATTCTAATGCTAAAACCACTTTGATAATACTGAAAAAATAATTTTAATACGCTTAAATAAATTTAAAATACTATTTTAAGACAAAAGCAGTATATTTTTCTTAAAAATAGATGTATTTTCATATTGCGAACTATATATATATATTGTAAATGAACAATTTTTAAAGAGTATTATTTGTACAAGTAAATTAAAAAAAAAAAAATGTTAAAAGAACATTTTTTCTCCTGTCAAGACAGAAATTTTAGTTGTCTCCTTCACCTAATATTGAAATATATTTATATGAAAAAACATATGACTGAGAATGTATTAATATGTTAATGAAATTATATTATAAAAGTATTAATATAAAATGCCTTAATTCGAAAATTTAGCACGCATACTTTTCAGAAAGAAAAAAAACTATAGTATTGTTATACCTCAGAAATATCCTGTTTTATATATAACGCTTTTCTTTTTTATATTTCTCTTTTTAAAATAAGCTTTTTTATCAAAAAGCTTTTTTGGCTTTTTTTTTATCTAAAAAAAGGGTGTGGTTTAATTGCCAGATTTGTCTTTATATATTTCAATGTCGCCCAACCGGTTATAGTGGTTAGCGATGCTGATTGCGGGGCCGTAGGGACTGTGTTCGAATCCCGGAGAAGACATGGATGTTTATAAACGTATAGTGTCTTTGCGGCATGGGGGTACTCTAAACAGCCCTCGAGCCGCTAGTTCTCTCGTGTGGTTGGCGGAAGGAGAAGAGAGGTTTGAGGCCACTGCCTACCCCCTGGGTTTTTCCCTCTAAATTGGGGTGGAACAGAGAAAAATCGTACTGTCACCTGCATGGTGCTTAAATCTAAGGCTAATGACATGCGTAAAAATTCCAACCCTTAGCCACGATTAATTTCGCGGGCCTCGATCTGAACTCGCCAGGCAGGTGGTATTAGTCACAATAACAAATTTTTCCAATTGTCGTTTTTCAAATTTCTAATTTTCCGACGTACAACATTGATTTATCAACCGAAAGATAATAGTGCAAAGAATATGACTAAATAAAAATTAAAAGAACTATATTTTGGTCATTTTTAGGGTACTCTTAATTTTCGTATTATGTGGAGTTGTCATGGGATTCCCCTTATTAGAACTAAAATATGGGTAGACCTAAAACTAAAAAAGGGTTGTCCCCCCCCCCCAAATCCTTTGTGAATTAATTTTAAAGGAGGTTGCCTGCTCTCACACAGGTATTGTCCTCGTCACGTGACCGAGGTTCAAAACGATGTTGTCGGCCACCAATAGCCCCCGTTTTGCTTTAGATTATATTACTAAATACTCGTTATATTCAGCCTTATGCTTATATTTTTCAACCTATAATTCACCTATAGCATAGCATTATTGCATAAGTGTCAATATTTCTCTGTATTTC
>BMAV01008470.1:135609-170790 GCA_019973955.1 Trichonephila inaurata madagascariensis
GTCATAAGAGGTAAATACACATTTACACTGATATAATACACTTATAAATATATTAATATTGCACACTATATTTTACAATTAATTTAGGCCGAGGGTAGCCTAGTGGATAGAACACCGGACTGCCGACCGGGAGGCCTGGGTTCGATGCCCGTACCGCGAAATACCCTCCGAGTACACACGGAGTACGTGCTCGTTAAATCAGTGGGTCCGAAGTTCTTGTGGCCTGTATCACGAGTGCAGAGAACTGGAGAAAATTTCCCTCCACTTCAGTTCCATGCCTAAATTGTGGAGGTGGAGATATATGGATTCGCCCTCTTTCGTAATGTTCTATCGTCCCTTCGGGAATTTCACTGGCCGCGGTAGCCGAGTGGTATAGGTATCGGATCGTGGCTTGCTTTGTCACGAGTTCGATTCCAGTACCACTAAAGACCCGCCGTGTAGGGCAGCGATGTACGTTAAATCTGTCGAGAGCTGAAACGTCCTCCCATTGGTGTGGTGTGGTATGGTAGTTAGGAGAGGGGGGTGCCAGCTCAGGTGTCGTCCACGTCACTTGACCATGGTTCAAAATTACGTGGTCCGTCGCCAAAAGCCCTCGTGCAGCTGAACAGTGCGATGTTAATATTCAATCAATCAATCGGGAATTTCACTAAGCTAAATCGTACTGTCACCTGTATGGTGCTCAAGGCTAAGGCCAACGACAGGCGTACATCTAGCCCATTGCCAAGATGAATTTCGTGGGCCTCGATCTGACTGTCAGACAGGTGGCATGAGCAACAACAACACAACTAATTTAGGAGTACTAAGTTAAGAATGAGTTTAATGGTTACCATTGACACCATGGTCTTGTCATAAATAAAATTATATACAAAAATTAACACCTCTTAATAATTTAAACGGTTTATAATTAACCCCATTACTGCTGATTAAAAGATACATGATTCACTCCTCAACGCTACCGTTTTCCACGCAGACGTGTGCATGAGATGTATTGGAGGTGGATGGGAGAAAAGGAATAAATATGAAAATCCTCTAAAATAAATAAATCCTTTGCAAACACTGTCAAGGCCTTTTTGTTGCATTCAAAAGACTTAGGAAAAATTTTATAAATTTCAGTGCACAGCAAAGATCATACTTCGGAAAGACGTATATATATACGTCCGGTAAAATTAACGTTTCGGCTGAGGGAGGCGTTTATATACGCCGGAGGCACGTAAGAAGTTAAAGTCGTATTGTGGCCTTAGAGTCAAAGTATAGTATTATTGAATTCAATGCATTGTAATTGTAAGGGAGAGGGGCGCGATAAAAATTGATTGAATATTGGTTCGCAAATACTGAAAGTTTGAGAAGCACTGATGTAAGTGTTCTAGGGGAATAATTCTCCTTATTCTAAATATGTAAGATATCATTACGGAGCTTTCCAACCAGGGTTGAAACATCCCTCTATGAAGGGATAATATTTCACCTCTTAATAATTCCTCTCTTAGCACAGTTACTAAGATCTCGAAGTTGATCTGAAATATATATCAAAGAAGAAAGAGTTGAAATTTTCATTCTGCAAACTTCATATATAATTAAATTCTACTCTTCACTGTGAAAAGTATCTTCTCTGCGATCGAATTAATTGAACGTTTTAGAGAGATAAATAGAGAAATGCTCGGATTTAAAAGGACATTGTTCAAAAATTTTTGATTTGTGATCATGAAGGGCAGCAGATGGTATAAGGTAAACAGAAAGGGGGGTTTGAATCAGAAGTAGATTGCTTCCCCTCCCCCAAAGATAGATGCCAAGTCGAGGAAAATGTTCTACTCTTTAGTTACAGCATCTTCGCCTGTGAGGATTGATTACATATGAACGTAGGGTTGTGTATTTCTTGAGATATATTTAGTAAACGTCTCCTAAATCCTGCAGTTTATAAAAGGGATGAAAGGTCAATTGTGCGATAAGTGGAAATGGGAGTTGTGGTACTTGCGTGTTATCACAACAATCGCCAGTGTTCAAAATAACTCGCCAAGTTGGCAACCACGATTTCACGTATGTCGAATGCGCTGAATTGGCAATCCTGTGCTTCGTTTCATATAATGTCGCCAATAGGTTGCGGTAATGCTTAAGTACCGGAATTGCTTATTGACGGTTGCAACCAGGTGAGAAATAAACAATTACATGCAAGTTTTAAAAATAATTTAGGATTATAGAATATTTTATGGTAAATTCAATGATATTTTTTTAACTAACATCTCCATTTATTATTTTGCGTCCTAACAAAGAAAATATATTATTTACCAATATTTGGCAGATGACATGACATGACATGACATGACAACTCGAGAGAAAAAGGACAACCGAATTTTTTTAATTTTTTTTATTTAATTCTATTTCCTAGTTTGAATCATTTCTTGATACCATGAAATTTTAAGTAAAATATAAATCGACAGGTTAAATATACAGTTTCATTACTTTTTATGGGTTTATTCCATGAAGATTTTTAAAGAGAAATTCATTTTACTATACTATAAATGATTCACTTTTGGTAAGTTGCTTGTACCAAATGTTGTACTATCCATAGAAGAATGTTGCCATTTCTTCAAGCGATTTGACTTCTATCTGTTGGTACGGGGAAGATAGTTTATTTGCCTTCTAGAGGGCCCTTGGGACGCGCCCTCTAATGTTCCCCTTAGGGATTATTTTTACAGATGGTTCCTCTGATAATTCCTATACCAGAGGAGGTACGGGAATTCAACTCTTTCACCTTTCTGGTGCTAACGCTGATCTCAAAATTCCCACCGGCCAGATAGCATCAAACCTCACTAATGAGTTAATTGCAATAAATGAAGCCTTCTCTTTTCTCGTGTCACATTTACCGGATAATGCAAAGGAAAGTCTCGTCATTTTTTCGGATTCAAAAATAGCTCTCGAGGCCATTTGCAAAGGAGATACCAATCTGACACGAGGTATTAACATTACCCTCAGGCAGATTAATAAACCCAGTATACTTCAGTGGAATTGTGGTTAATGAATGAGCAGACATCTTCGCGAAGGACGCTCTGGACTGGAATTAGTCTTCCATTGTCACCTTGGAGGAAACAAACGTAATCGCCAAGCGTAAAATTTCTCTAGCGATTAATAAAATCAACTATCCCAGAGCTCAATTGCCGTAGCAATTTTTTGGCCGCGGTTGCCGAGTGATATAGGTATCGGATCGTGGCTGGTCTTGTCACGAGTTCGAGCCCAGTACCACTAAAACCCCGCATTGTAGGGCAGCGATGCACGCTAAATCTGTCGAGAGCTGAAACGTCTCCGCGTTGGTGTGGTGTGGTAGTTAGGAGAGGGGTGTGCCAGCTCAGGTGTCGCGTCCTCGTCACTTGCCCATGGTTCAAAATGACGAGGTCCGTCGCCAAAAGCCCTCGTGTAGCTGAACAGTGCGACGTTAATATTCACTCCCTCACGCTGTGGCAATGTGTTGTCTACAGTAGCAAGATTCCGCGTGGATCATTTCAAGGTTATAAAAATATCTCCAGATAATTCTCGATCTTATTTCATCTGCAGAATTCGTCCGAAAACCTATTTAACACCAAACCATATTTTTGACTGCAAGGCCATTCTTACACATCATTTTTAACTTGATGCATCACTACAGGAAACATTCTTTATAATCCTCAAGCTATAAATCTGAGCTCGCTTGTTATTCTGGCTTTTCGTGTGTTTTTATACTGGGATACATATTAAATACGAATGGAAGAACAGAAACATACAATACAAACAGAAGAATATAGACATTTATTACAAATGATGATCCCAGCATATAACAGAAGGGGTGAGCTGCTTTCCATTCGAGACGGGAATCCATTACAGGCGAAAGTCCGACTTTCTTTTCCCAAAGGAGATACAACCATGCCTTACTCAGAATTAGAACCCGAATCCACTCAGTTACAAGCCGAGGGTCATATCCACCATACTGGATGAGCGGAATTATTGTGGCTTTGGGACCAATATCAAAATGAACTAAATCCATAGATAAGGCAAGAAGACGATTATTGGTAAAAACAGACTTGAATAATGACCAGATAAACGCACATTTCACATGTAAATATATATATATTTGTATAATAGCTTAACTCTTCAGCTCTCTCTGAGGAACTCACGATGAAACATTTTCTCGCTTTTACCAGAAAAAGAATCTTATGTGTTTGGTTTTGAGTATAAATGGTTAACTATCATCATTTAAAGGAAATAAAAGAAACGCTTAACAGCTCTTTTCAGCACACAAATATTTTTTCCTTAGAGAAAATAAACTATTTTTTGCGTGTCTAGACGAACAAATGACTCTTCTTGGTTATTTCTGGTTTACTTTAAACGTGATAAGATCCCCATTTGCTTATTTTGTTACTCTTTCGTCAGTGGAATGAATATTCCTGTACTTTTTACAACTGTCTGTCGCCAGTTGTTTTTTATGACCCCCCTTATAAAATTGCAATGACTTCCTGAATTTTGAAGTATCATTTCCTTATAAATCTGATAGATGTTTTAAAATTTAGATATGCTTCTTTATAAATATTAAAATATCAGAAGTTCGAGTTATCAAAAATAAATTCCGTACATTTTGAGCTATAAGTATTTCTCTGTTGAAAATATTTCTTTCATCTTCATTTAATTTGAAACTGTTTTAATATGAAATGGCCCATTTTCTGAAGTATAGTGCTTGAAAAGTATGAACTACTTTCAAAATTAATTAAATATAAACAAAGTTTTTCACTTACGGTTTTTTTATGTTCCATAAGGAAAAGATTAAAGTTTCTGTTTAATGAAATGTGAATTAGATGGGGCTTTTTACTTCATTCTAGTTTAAAAATGGCTTCATCGCAAGAACAAGCGCAAGTTGTCGCATGGTTTATCGAATTAACAATACGAGTAAAGCAAAATGGGGTACTTCCAATATGGTGTTTGAAAAAGTTCTGTGTGTGAATGCTAGAAACGGGTATTCTAATATCCTGTCCAGGTAAACCTCGTAAAGGCCTCTTACTTTTGATACTCGGTGAAGTTACCTTAGCTGGCACTTCCTCTCTATACTAGCACATCACGGCAATGGGATGACTGTGAGTCATGACAGATAGCATCTGTACATGACAAATCTTTAGAGACATTAGGGAAACACACTGACCACGAGTTCAAGACCTTAGCCACGAATCATCATGAATCAAACTCTAGAATATTTCATTTTTTGGCTGTTTTTTCCATTCTGGGTAAATCCCGGGAATGTAATTGCCATTCTCATGGTTCCTGAAAAAATTTAAAAATTTTAAAATTAAGTTATTTTTAAATAATGTCTATAATAATTATATAAAATAAAGAAAACATCGTTTTTTTCCTCAATTCTCAATTCGGTTTCGACTGATAATTGTTCAAATTTTTTAATTTAAAAATAATAAAACTGAAAAAGTTTAAAAGAGTAAATAGAGTATCAAGTATGCTTTCATCTATGCTCCCTGCAAAATTAGAATAATTTTGTGAGGGAGACAGAAATTTAAAAATTACTCCAAAGAAATCCCCTAGATGTTTTCGTATGTAAATTTCAAGTATAGTTAGTAACGAAATCTACACAAAGAAGAATTTCGAAGGAATAAATAATTATTCTGAAAAGAGAAATTATTCCAAATTAGAATACAAAAGAATTTACTTAATGTAACAAATTAAATATTATGAACTATCTCTATTTTGTAGATGCTGTTACCGCCTCGATTTTTTTTATTTTCAACTTTATTATATACAGGGAGGAACGATTTTTTTACCCAAATAAAAACTTGTAATTTTTTTAATGAAATTTATCACTTTTTTAACACTTAAAGCCAAAATTGTTAACGACATAGGAAAAAAATGTTACAATTAAAGATTTTGTAAATTAAAAATCTCGGAAGAAAAAAATTCACATTTAAAAAAAATCATTTTAAAAAATAATCTTCCTTTACTGACTCTCACATTCGTTTTAAAATTAATCAGTCAAAGTTTATTCAATTGTTTCTCGAATGTTGCTACTATGAGATAAATACTAAAACATAAATACTTGAAAATTTATTTGCTACGGAAGTATCAATTACCTACATTAAAAATATTAATTGTATTTAAGAGATCTTGTGTTTATATAACCGACTTCTTGTTTATGGAATTGCTATATTATTGTCCCATAAATGTAAATAAATATTAATGTAAGAATTCCACACGAAAGTTTGGTTAAGAAAAATAATAAATAAGAAAAGTTGCAAGATTGCCTAAAAGTATTGTCCGACCACCCGTAGGTTTGAGAACTCATTAACTTTTTTCAAATTGACTAAATTAAATAGATCATAATAAAGACAAAAATGCAATCTTTGATCAGATTGATCTTGCTGATTGTCTCTGTAAAGTGATTTTTTTCAAAAACAAAATACTTTTAGTTAAAGAAACTCGATAGATAGACAGAAATTGATCAGAACAATTAAGTACTGACGGCTAGCTGGAAAAATTCTCGTCAATCCTACGGGGAGGGGGGAATTACTTGTTCTCTTACCCCACTGCTGGGATAACGAACATTCCTCCGTCCAGGAAGTTCGGAGTGAACGATCGCCACAGTATAGTCAACGAAAATTTATATCCGATATTGAAATCCGGTCTAGCCCAAACTAGCTACATCCCGGGAATTAAATATTTCCGGGATTACAAAAAGTATGGAAATCTTACGATTTCCTGGCAACATGAGATTCCTAGTTGCTAGGGAAGGCCATCATTAATTTCCTGAAAAAAAGTTTAAATTGATTTGAAACCTTGCTTCAAATTATATAACTAAGCTTTTAAAGAAAATAGGCGGTGGGGGAAGAGTGTCAAGTTCATTTAAAATCACTTTTCACAGCAACACTTTGAGGCCCAACGATGTACTATTATTTAAGCTGCAGCAGAATTATAAAATTGCCAATGATAAATAATAAATACTAACAGACGACCAACTGGATAACAGAGCTTTCAATATTTAACCGTCCATTTTTTTTAAACATAAATTCATTAACGGTAAGAGCGTAAGAAAACTATATCATAAAACTATTATTAATTATTTGTTGATAGACTCCTTGACAGTTCAACAGAGAGAGAGATGAGATGCTGCTTTGAATAAATTGAGAGAATAAAAGAAAAAAAAGATGATGATAGAGCAGTGCTTCTCAAACTTTCGATACTTGTGACCCAATATTCAATCATAATTTTCATCGCACCCCCTTCCATTCAATAACATTGTATTGATTTCGAAAATGTGACACTTGGATGATAAAGCTACAATACGACTTTAAACTCTTAAGTGCCACTGGCGCATAAAAACGTCTCACTGAGCCAAAGCATTAATTGCCCCCGACGTATACATACGTCTTTCCGAAATACGATCTTTTATGTTCGCTGATATCTAAAATTATTCCAAAGGCTTTGGAATGCAATAAAATGACCTTGACGGTGTTTGTGAAGGATTTACTGATTCCAGGGCATTTGTGCTTATTTCCCTTTCTCGCAGCCCCAATACACCACATACGTGTGCGTAAGTGCAAAACGGTGGCATTGGGGAGTGAATTGCGTAACTTTTAAACGGCAGTTAAGGGATTAATTATAAACAATTATCAATAAGTTATGAAGATAACTGTTAATTTTTGCAAATAATTTTATGGCAAACCCACACAAACCCGAGGAATCACTATGAATTATTGAATTTATTCTTTACTTAGTACAGTTAAATTAAATATAAAATACATTGTGCAGTACTGATACATTTATAAGTGTATTATATCTGTATAAATGTTTTTCTAATTATATGTCAGCAAGCCTTTTGTTTGCTTATTTTCAGTAAATTAATTTTTTTTAAAACTTTTGTTTCGATTTTTTAACATGCCCGCGCTCCCCTTCTAAGGTCATCACGCCCCTCTAGTGGGGCACACCCCAGAGTTTGAGAAGCACTGTGATAGAGAATAAAAATATATTTTTAGCAATAAGAACAAAATAAATTCACCATACCCAAAGTAAAACGTGAAATATTTACCAGACCTAATTAATCAATGAAATCCAATAATGGACTTGCGTCAAATATTTATTACTCATTCGGAAGTGATCCTACACCAATAATAAACACGCCGGATACTCTAACCGCATGACAGGATAATTTATTCCGAACATACATTTTTAATTATATAAAAATCTACCGGAAGGCTATTTACTGCTCAACTTACCTCTAACTTATGATGTCCAAAGGAGATAAGTCACTAATAAAGCAGTTGATGTGTTTACTTCTCTTAATGGTAATGCTAATTAGTTTAGTACCAACGCAGGTGTTCTCGAGTATACGAATGTTAAATTAATTTTACTTGTATTGTGTATTCTGATCGCTTACGGTTGAATATTTGGAAATGTTTCCTTCTAACTAGATTTCTGTCAAATTTTCACTTAACTGCCATGGCGATTGTATTGTTTAAACTACCCATAAATTGAATCTAACCAACTTTCAAATCTTAAGGGCAGTTGGAAGGCTAAATTTTTTTTTTGCCAATTTCAGATTATTGCGTTTTTAAATTCTTTACCTCATTACCTTTCCAAAAATACCTCATTTTAATCTCTAGCACAACAAGAAGTGCTAAAATTTTGTTTTTAAAAAATCATCTAAACGCACGTCACCGATTTAAATGGACAGAAAAAAGGTAAACATTAAACTTCCTCTCTGGCCAGCTAGATGTTTGACGTCATTTTTAAGATTTCTTTCGTAAAGCTAGCTGCCAAGCCTCAGTTATTTTTCTCCCTAAGAACGGCTTCAGAGATACAACTAATTATACGTTGCTTACATTTGCATTTTTGAAGAAAATCGTTCGTTCAAACGCTGTTTGTTTTGCTCAAGTTGTGTTTATAGTAATTAGACCTGCTTAGCTCTTTACAACGCTATTATTTTGATTTTAAATATTATTTTGTTATATTTAAAATGCCTAGATTTAGCAGCAAAGTTTTAAAAAAAGGCGAGGAAATTTTAATCAAGGCAGAAAAAGTAATTCCGAATCAACAGTGACAAGGGATTCTGTACCACAACAGTCTTCTGCTTCTAATAGTAATATTTCTGCTTCAGAAAAAAAACTTAGCAATTTAAATAACTCATACAAAAGTGAGTTTAACAGTGGATTTAAAAATGCTATTGTGGATTTAAATGTTTTAGCTGGTGTATTTTCTGAAGCTGTCAAATGTTTACAGTGTGGAGCAACAGGACTTAACCTTTCCTGTGAAGAAAATTGTACATGTGGAGCTGTTGAACTAGATATACTTTATGATTTTTGCAGCTATAGCTACAAGTTTTGTTCCTCCTAGAAGTGCAAAGCTGAAATTGGGAAACCCAGCACCTATAAAATAAACACCAGGTTTGTTTATGCAATGAGATGCATAGGAAAGGTGCAGAAGCTACACGAATGTTTTGCGGAATCATGAACTTGTCACCCCCACCGACAAAGTTCTCAAAATATAATAATATGCTGTTAGGTGCAACCAAGGGTGTGTGTGATGCAACGATGAAAGATGCCGTAGAAGAAACAGTGCAAGAAAATCAAAATATTAGAGACATTCCTGTGGCGGTTGATAGAACATGGCAGAAGAGGATATTCCTCCATGAATGGTGTCGTGACAGTTACGAGTGTGGACACAGGAAAGGTAATAGACACTGAAATATTATCTAAACATTGTGTTGGCAAAGATAAAAAGAAACATGGACCGGTCGGCAAGAAGAACTTCGACAGGTATAGTGGACGAATGGAAGTCGATGGAGCTCTATCAATATTTCAGCGCTCTGTTCAACGCTATGATGTGCGTTACACGAAATATTTAGGAGATGGAGACTTCAAAGCTTTTGATAACATTGTGAAGAATAAAGTATACGGTGATAATTGTTCGATCACAAAACTTTAGTGTATAGGCCATGTTATGAAACGGATGGGATCTCGCCTCCGACGTTTCAAAGCAAAGATGAGAGGTAAAAAATTGTCAAATGGCAAGGCATTATGTGGAAAAAATAGATTAACGGAAGCATCTATTGACCAATTACAAACATATTATGGCCTTGCCATTCGAAGAAATTTGTCAAGTGTGAAGGATATGCGACAAGCTATATGGGCTATATTTCTTCACAAAATATCAACCGATGAAAATCCGCAACATGGATTTTGTCCATCAGGTCCTGACACGTGGTGCCGTTATAAGAAAGCACAATTGGAAAATAAAGTTTACCACCACAAACATAAACTTCCAGTTGCTGTTGTGGAAGCCATTAGGCCTATTTTTAGGAATTTTTCTGATCCAGAGTTATTGAAAAATTGCTTGCATGGGAACACGCAGAATCCAAATGAAAGCATTAATAATGTTATTTGGTCTCTTGTCCCCAAAAAGACATTTGTGCACTTAGAAACACTTTCTTTTGGTACATATGATGCTATTGCATCCTTTAATAAAGGGAATGCAACAAAGTTGGATATTTTGAAAAAATTAAACATAGAGCCTGGATATTATGCGACATGCTGCATGGAACGTCTCGACAAAGAGAGAATTACAAGGGCAAGATATGCCAATTTACAAAAAACTAAAGAGGTCAGAAAGGTAAAAAGATTTAAAAGATTAATTCAAGAGGGTGAATTTTCAAAAAATGCTAAAAATTTGGAATTTTGACCTGGAATGTTTTGATAAGGTGAGTTTTTTTTATGAAAATGTGTTTTTCTCACAATGTCATTTTTGAAGGTTCGTTGTACCTTTTCTCAGAAAGTATATATTTTATGTCCACAAAATTTATGACACATTCTTTGTATATTCTAGTATTTGCTGGAATGAGCTTTTAGCAAAATTTTGTATGTATTTTTTTATAATTTTTTTTTTGTCGAAAAATTTTGTTTTCTTGAAATACATCAAATAAAAAATTAAAAAAAAAAAAAAAAAACTAATGAAAATTTTAAAAAAGCTCATTTTAGTATAATACTAAATCTATGTTTAACTTATAAAAAAAATTTTGGGGTTGTATTTGCAACAGATTTTTAGAAAAGGAACATTGAAAAAGGCCTTTTTAACATTGTCAGTATAGGGGGTTCCGATACCTCTTAACCGCTTCTCTTACAAATTTTTTCGAAAAAAATCATAATTTTTTAAAAATTTTATTATTAAATACAAGGAAATGAAACGAAACAAAACAAAATATGCAGGCTTTAAGTTGAACTTTTAATTTTTTTTACAACCATAAAAGAGAGAGCATTCAGTTTTAGTATTAGTTTACTATCCCGAGTTATCTCGAGCAAATGAAAAGTTAAATATTAGTCTTTGTATGATAGTTTTTGAAACAAGGGACAGCATAAAGTAATACCTGACATTCTGCACACTAGTATCTGGTCTCTTTTCTTATTGGCTTACCTCCAAAGTCTCTTTTACGGGAACACAGATTATACTGTCTTGTTGGATCTGATTTTTTTTTCAGTAGCAGGAATAACATCTGGAAAAGGGGGGCCCTGAAGTTAACCTGAGTGGTGGTGGACTAATGCTGGGTCTTCCTGTTGTGGTAGGAAACTCTTCACGATGTTTTTCAGAAATTATTTTTTCAATCAGTTCCATTCTAAATTGTTTGATAGAGAACATCCTGATTTACAGTACAAAATGTAGGCTACATTCAGAAGCACCACTTCCACTATCTCTTTATAATCACTATCTGAAAAGTCATTGCTTTCTCTATCTTGCATCATCGCTATTATATTTTTCACACACACATAATGGAACTATCCTTCTTTATACATCACTAACCCACAGGCCAACGTGTACTATACAATAGGGAAAACATGTTACCGGTCCCGCCAAAAGATTCGCGAAACCAACAAAATTTTGCAAACTGCCAATCAAAACTGAATATTTCCTTTCATGTCCTCTAGGCCGAGTAAAACCTTGATAAAACCAATCGTCTTGACAAATTCTGCTTCCTCCGAGTTTTCTCGGGATATTAACTGCAATATAGACGAACCCGAGATAACTCGGGATAATCAGGCAAGCGGTTAATTTTATACAACAATCAAGCCAATTCATTCATTACGATATCCTACAGACTTGAAATTTGGTGAGCCACGTCCTTTTCATGGAATAGATCCGGTAAGATCGTATTTTGCAAAAATTGATCCCGAAGAGTAGTTGTGAGAATCGTTACACATCAATATTCCCATTCCTAAGCTGACAGGCTTGAAATTTAGTAGTCACGGAGTAGAGGTCAACTAAAAGAGGAATTTTGCGACTTCCAAGGGGAGTAGTGAAGATTGAAGAGGCGTTACGGATAAAAAAAACCCCATTTTGTAATTATTAAACCTACCGGATTGAAATTTCGCAGGCATGTTCATTTCATGCACTAGTGTTTCTCGAAGAACGAATTTTGAAAATCGAGCACCGAAGAGTTTTCGAGGAGTTAAGGGGCTCTTTAGGTAAAAAAAAAATCCACTTTTTGAACTGTTAGACCTACATGTTTGAAATTTGGTAAGTATGTTTCTTTTGTAGATTAGATATCCCTATGAACGGATTTTACGGAAATCGAGTCATGTGGGTGGATGGGGAGCGGCGAGTTGCTAAGGCCTATTGATAAAAAAAAATAATCCCGTTTTCCAACTACTACACCAGCAATCATAAATTTTGGTATGCATGTTTCTTTTTTTTAAAAAAAATTGACATGTTATAAGTACTGTTCTTGTGGAAAACGTGACTCTAAATGGGAACTTTGGGGCGTATTAAGTATATTGATAAAAAAAATCTCATTTTTGAACTATTCGATTTAGACTTAAAATGTGGCAAACATGTCTATTTTGCGTAACGATCCGCAAAACCCATTTTTTTGCTGGAAGTCCACTTTAGGTTAGGTGTTTACGGAAGTGTAAACGACATCTCTACTTCAATTTTAGAAATTATATGAAAATATTATATATATACATATTATATATTATACAACATTATGAAATACTCAACGCAGTGGCGGGTAACGGCAAGTATGTTATAACAGTGATTTAGTTCTTTCATGCTTTGTGTTGAATAAAAGTAAAACCTGTATAAAAAATTAAGTTATATACATATTTTGTGAATCAGTTGGTGTGTCGATAAAAACTATTTGTTACCAGAAATTCAAGAAAGAATTGGAAAAATCAAATTAAAATTTTTACGATAGGTATGAGCAGATTAATTGATGCGACAGGTGATAAACTAAAGAATAGCATGCGAAAAACAAAAACTGATTTAAGAGAAAGCATTGTTCTCGAAATGTGTCTCCATCTGGTGGTTAAAAGGTGACTAAAGAGCGGAACCGAAGCGAAGGTTTTCTAAGGGGTCACCCTCCCAGATACGGACCTTTAGTCAGTGCTTCATTTTCAGGGTAAGGAAGCTCCGTGCCGATAGTTACAGAGTTTCCATGCAGCAATGTTTCACTGTTCGATAATTCAGATTTAAGTTAACAAAGTTACAAAAAAACAAGGGACAGCGGAAATTATTTGTTGAGGTTGACAGTCATCATTGAAAAAAAACAAATTCCCTAGTTTGACATATGAAATATATGGCATTTGACACATGTGGAATATGTTTAAATTCACTGTTTTTTTTTATAAAAAAATGTCGTAAAAACTCGGTTTTTGAAAAAATTTGGATATACAGTCGAACTTCCGTATTACGAACCTCTATATTACGAATTTTTCTATATAGTGAACTTTTTCTTCAAACGAAGAACATTTCACTTCGTAAAATAACCTCCCAATAGAGAAGTGCATTTTCTACATAGTGAACTTTTTCTGTTGACCCATTTTTTTGCTCCCTATTTTTAAAATATTTCTGGACATTTCAAGTTATTCTCTCCTTAACACATTTTATGGTAGTCATAAATCACGCACTGGTTTTTTTACGTGCCTAATTCGCCGAGAACAATAGAATTCTGGGCGTTTCATCCAAGAAATGCAGCCTTTAGCCCAGTTCACTGTAAATATCTTCGATATCCCATTTCACCCTCATTGAAGATGTCTCGTGTCCCCGTGTCCTTTAACTAATATCCGTTCATTTGTAGTGTTGATCAGTCGTACTGGTAACTTCGTTTCTTGTAGCTCGAAAATGTGAAAACGTAAGTGCTTGAGCATCAAAGAAAACATTTTAATTCTTCAGGAAGTGGATAAAGACATCAAAAAACTTTGCTTGCATTTTTTTTTTGTATTGATAAGATATATAAAATATATATCAATTCACAAACAGTTGTGAATAATTACTTTTCTTAATATATAGTGTTTATAAATTTAGAATTTGTTTTATGTGGTTTATATATATATATATATAAAGAAAATTGAAACATAAACCTCTATATAGCGAATTTTCCATAAAACGATCTTTTTTCGGGATTTAGAGACTTCGTTATATAGAGGTCCGACTGTACATACACACACACACACACACTATATATATATATATATATATATATATATATATATATATATAGCAATTGAGTTGCCACGGTATTCAAGGTCACGGACTCGTAGCTGGAGTATCATGAGTTGGAGCCGAGTGCCACTTAAGACTCGCCGTGTGGAGGAGACCACTATATATTAAATCTGTCGAGGCTCAGACATTCTTCCATTGGTGGTAATTGGGAGAGAGTTCCCCCTGCTGAGGTGTCGACATTTTCTTAACCATGGTTCAAATTTACGAGGTCTGTCGCCCATAGTGCTAGTGCAACTTGATAGTATGACGTTAATATAAGTTTCCTGAATTCGTAAATGACGTTGTCCAATCATGATGCCACAGTTTAGGGGGGAGGGGAGGCTGATTCAAGTCTCTTTAAATCAAGTTATCGTGGTATGGAAGTTTTGCTTGTGGGATTCAAACTCGGGTTTTACCCTCGTCACTTCACTGTGGTTCAAAATGACGAGGTCCGTTGTCAATTGCCTACTTTAAACTATATTTATAATTCTCATGCGATCTAATGCAATTTCATGGTTTAGTTCTAAATAGCAAAAGATATCTCCAATAAAATTCAGTAGTTTTCCTTTACTTTTAACAAAAAGGGGAGGGGGGGGGCCTAAAATGAATCTTCTTCCTTCCGATACCGATTTACTTATTTCAAACTTACTGACAAATTAAAAGGAAAAGTACCGACAGGAAGTGGGGGCGTAAACTGAAAAAATGAATTTGAAAAACATTTTTTTAATGTTTCTTGATTTTATATATATATAATTTTAACGCTGTATTTATCTTGGAGACTTTATTATTTTTTATGTATTTGCAAGAATGTTTGAATAATATAGATATATTTTTTTCCTTCTCTTTTCCTTTTTGTATTTTTCTTTTATCATTATTAGCTTTGTATATTTGTATTATGTAAGTATATTGTGAATTTCCCTTTAATTTGTATTATGTAAATTTACTGTGTACTCTTGTAAAAAAATGTAAAAACAAACTAAGGTTTAGATCAACAAAGAATGAACGCGGGAGTGGTTGCTTACCGGAGGGCCGTTTTGCAGCTGCTGGTTCATGAACTGAAGCTACGCAAACCCATTTAATTTTCATCTGTCACACGTTTCTGTTAATGTCAAGTATCTGGCAACAGATTTGTTTTGGTTATTCGTGATGTGATATCTTATTTGAACCGAATTATATATATATGGAATAAAGTGAGGTATGTTGAAACTTTGTCCTTGTGCAATTCTTAATGCTAAAATTCTTATTTTGTCCTGATTCCATTCTTAATGATTTATTCAAAATTATTCATTTCTGTTACTGGATTCATTAGATCCATTTTTAATTTTGCAGTCCGCTAATTCTATTTAAGCTAGAATCTGTATCCACAGTAGCTCTAAACACTTTTCCCTGGGGCAATGTGCGAATAACATTCATGTTACTAAACACCTTGTAAAAGATCTATTCGCGATTCTTCACAATTAATCCTTTGGGTAAAATTAATCTTTAACTGTGAGTTCAGTTGAAAATCTTTCTCGGTGAAGGATGTGAGATTTAGGCAAAAAGGAGTACTTCTATTTCAGCTTTGACATTAGAGTAGACAATGATGGTGGATGGTTGAAGGTTGAAGCGGGAATTGGATTACGACCGGAGGTTAGCAAGTAGTTAAGCAAGTTATCTAAAGAGAATAGTAGCAAAGGAGCTCACATTTTCAGATAAGTGTCTTTCTTTATGATAGTTAAATTAATCCTATGTGATTGCTCTTACGGATTTAATGTTTAGTGTATTTCCCCTCCCTTTAATTGTCCTGTGATTAAATAAAACTGTGTTGAAAGTAATATGGCTGATCTTTGCTCGAACCCCCAAACACTAACGTCAACCGTAACTGCAGACTAAAAGTTTCGCAGTTCACTCCCCTTTGCCACCCCAGACGCGTGTTTACAGTGCATTAAGGGGAAAATGAAAGGCCTGAATGAGAAAATCTTTCCCAAACAGTGACAAGATCATTTTAATGTATTCCAAAGTTTTCCTGATAGCAGCACATGGACAAAGATAGTATATATACGTCTGGGATATTTAACTCACAGACTGAGTGAGACGTATATACGACGGCGGAAAGCAAGAGGGTCAGGTGCAATTTTTTTTAATCATGCATCTTTAAAAAAAATAACATTTCTCAGTTAGTATTCTGTAATTCTTTAATACGATGTTTTGTCAGTCAATGAAAATTACTTGTATCTTTTTATAACTTTATAGAATAATTTAATTCTTCAGACAGTGACAATTGCAAAGGAAGTATATTATTATTATACACTTCTAAGATAATTCTACCCTAAATTATGAACATGAGAAACAATAAATCTTATACAAGTATTTTATTGAAAAAAACTCATAAGGAAGTGTTCTTTTTAATATATTTTTCTTTCTCTCAGTGTTAAATATAAAAACTCTAGTTTTTATCTCCAGTAATGAATGAGAGAATGAAAAATTAATTTTTATAGCTCCATAAAAAGAAGGGAAAAAATAATATACGAAAGCTCTTCGTAAACATTACATCGCTTTTATATTATACTCCTTTTCTTATGATTCTATTGCTTTGACGCCTTATAATTACATTTTTAATGGGATGGTTACAATTAATATTTAAAGCTACTTATGACTTCTTTTCTGCTTATTTTCCCACATTTTGGAATAGATTGGAAGATGACAATTTAATTATGGAATGAAAGAAAGGAAACTACATAGTCTTTGTCTGATTTTCTTATTCTTGAAAGAAAGCGTAACATAATATTTATTAAGATACCTTTTTTTTAACAAATACTTATTTCTTCCGCCACTTCTAAACTTTTTTTCTTGGAACATGGAATAGTCAGATAATATAAAAATAGTCGAAAAATATTGAATACAGAGGTTTTTGCTTTGTTTGTAGTTGCTAATGCGAGAATAAACGTTGAAATGCAGAAAAGACTCCCATGATGCATTGTAATGAGAGTTGTGAACGCTTGTTGGCGTGCAACTAGCTACAGAACAAAGTGTGTTTTGCGATTTTCAAAACGTTTCACAGGGAAGTGTTTTCAAACATTTTTACTTACTAATACACATGTGACCTGAACATTAAAGCAAACATCTATCCATATAAATAAAAATGACGTCTCTGTTTTTAATTTGAAATTAACATCTTTTTACTAAATGCATTTTAAAGTATATACGGTACTTGTATGAAAAACCCAATTTTTAAAATTTTTGTCTGTCTGTTTGTTCCGGCTAATCTCTGAAACGGTTGGACCAGATGGAACTTTCACTGGCAGATAGCTAATACTATTTTAGAAAAAAAATTTGGTTCCACGAAAATAAAGGTAAAACCAATTAAATAGTGAACAATACCCGATTCAAATAGGGATTATTTATATTCAATAAGGATTATTTTATTTCGCGAGCCTTCTGTCTCAACGATTTCTAGCAGTTCTATCAAACTTTTTGTTTGATTATGTTGCTGCTACTCGCGATCTTTCCCGTTCATGTCCTTTGATCCTAATTATTTTACTACAGTCCTCACTCCATTAACGATGTCAAAGGACATGCGTCCCTCTCACTTCTTGCTTGCGTCTCCGTTTGTATTCGTTTCACCTTATTGCTGCTTAGATCCGTTTTGATTCTGATGATTTTACAGTCACCACCCCCATCGACAGTATCAAAGGTCATGCGTCTCTCTCACCCCTTTCAACAAAAAAAACAAAGAAAAAATAAAACAAAAAAGAAACATCGATTCACAAAGTAGAAGAATGACATACTTATAGCATAGGTATTTCTTTACGCGAAAAACATAATTATTAAGTTTTCGTAAATTCTGCGAATTGAATAAACACTTTTTTGTTGAATTCCACGTGAACGAAGTCGCGGGTAACAGCTATTTAACAAAATAAATGCATCAGAAAGTAATATTAACGTATTACACATCCAGGTACAAATTTTTTACACTATTTTAAGGGTTTATTAAACAAAATTTGTAAGAATGTGTTACTTTTGCTAAGCAGAAGCAAGGTGGTTTGAAAATTGACCCACAAAAGAGTTACGGGGTGTTATAAATAAAAAAAACACTTTTTTATCAACTACAGACTTAAAATTTAGCAAACAGGGTTTTTTGTTCAGATGAGATATGCAAAAATAATTATTTGTTTGTTTAATTTACAATTCACGTAAAATTAACTCAATAAAACTTTATCCTTCAGGCTGTATTGTTTAATTTTTCAATTTACTCGAGCCAAGAACGAGTATACCAACTAGTTATCTACATAGAAAAAAAAGAATTGTGGTTTGTAATACTGTGTGTTCGTTTTTTATCTCAAATGTTTTGTCCTTTAGTTCAAAGCTTCAGATTCCAAGATGGAGGGTCGGATATTACGGAATATTAGGTATTCCATAATACCCGATGTAGAAGAATTAGCAGGAATAAATCGTTCCATTCTAAGGAATGATTTGAACTGGATTTCATGCAATAAAATTAAAGAAGGGGGGGAGGCTGAATGTATTTTCTGTATCTGAAAACTTCTCGAAGATCAACGAAGGGAAATTTGGATTAAATGCCTTGGATGTTTTCTATGAGCTCACACCTTGAATGTACTGGAGCAGAGAAAGAACATTAAACTTGTAATTTTTGTGAGCAAACTCAAAACAAAAGTGACTTTCGTTTCTTTGTCAAGATTTATAAGAAGTCGCAATGACTTCTTAAACCTAGGGCATTTACAGTTAAAAATAGCTACTTCTTATGAAGTCTTAATTAGGTTTCCAATCGCTTAAGACACCTATTCAATATTACCCTACTATTCCATAATATTCTCAATTTATCATTTTTTTTTAAAAATAATTTTTGTAAAAGTGAAATTTTTATTTTGAGAAGCGGTAATTTTCCTTACAATCACTTATAGCATATATGTAGGATGATTTTGTATGTATATATATATTATTAAATACCAGTTCAGTCATTTTTCAATTCCTACTACTAGCTCACATTCTCTATTTATTTATCTTTATTTATTTATCTTGGTGGAATTTTTACTCGTTAATAAAACGCATTTTAAAGCTTTCATTTGAGCTGAAATTTTATGTACACGATTATTTTGGATGACAATACAGTAATTTAATTATTATTAATAAAAATTAATTTATTAAAACTAATTATTCAAAGAAGTACAAACAGAGCCACGTTGGTGACTTAGCGCCCCTTTTGGCGACTCGAGTCAAAACTTGAAAAGATTTTTTTTCTCACGTTTTAAAGCATTCAGTTGAACCGAAATTTTACAGACACGATTGTTTTTTGGATGACAATACGATACTTTAATAATAATAAAAATTAATTGCCTTTTAATGTTGTTATTCTGTCCTATGTTATACATATTGTAACTATGTAATGAAAAGTAGCTAAAATAACATTTTGCTTTGTTGATCTAAGTAGGAATTGACTTAAAAAAATTGTAGAGTCATTTTTAGAAATGTAAATGTTATTCCATAGTACTCGATTCTCATCTACCAGTCAACTCCAGCAACATTTTCATTCACTGGAGTGAAAACACTTCGCGCAAACAAACAAGGAGTAGCAATAAATTAGGATTAATAAAACAAATATTCAAACTTCAGAGCTTGTAACTGTGATCTGGCCCGCCAGTATCTATCGTAGATGTTACTAGAGACAAATCTGTAGGTGTGCTCAGCATTTCATTAGGGAATTCTTTCTGCACAAAACACAGTTTGAAGAGGGAAGGACCTTTATAGTCTATGTCGCAAGGCAGTGGTTTCCGGTTTCCAGCCTGAAAACACCAACCTTATACCGTCTTGGATGATCTGAGATCTCATTCAGATTCACCCTTCAAGACTGATCACAATTTTGTTCTTCTGAATAAGTTTCATATATCTTTTCGCACACTTTTTTTAGTAATTCTGATTATTGATTTGTCTCGTAGCACTCTTGAGCACCAGAGCGTTTTTTAGCTAGAAAATCAGTTCACTCATTTCCACAAATATCATAGTGGGAGGGAACCCATTGTAAGACAATATTCTTTTTAGGACCAAGAGCAAACAAAGATTCTCGACAACATTTTTAATTCTAACAGGAACTGAAAAATCAAGAAATGTCACAGCTTCTATTCCAGAAAAGCCTCTTTTCATGACAATAACTGTTCAACAGTTCTTATAGTTTCTACTTCACCATCAAACAGTTTTGATTGGACCTAAGTTTACATAAATGCAAAAATTTCCGAAAAATTCCCAGCACCTGTACTTACATCCTGATTCAATAGTGATTCCTCAATATAGACACGAAGCCAGTCTGTGGATATCTGGTGTGATAAGTTGAGGCCGAGTGTGTGATGTTGTTGTACTTTCATCAACAGACATATACTTGAGGACAGCACAATTTATTATGAACTTGAAAAAAAATTTTTTTAAATCAAGTGACCCACGCGGGTAATACTTCAAAGTTGGCCACCGACCTAACGCGCCGGTGCCGAGAAGCTCACACTTCTATACTATAAAAAAACACATTCTTACCGGAGGGGAGCACAGTGCGCCTCCTGGTGAAAGGAGGAAACACTACATCTGGTATTTATAGTTTTTAAAGCTTTTAGATTCATTCTTTCCTAACACATGTATAAGCTCCTTTCTTCCCTTTACCACGGATACTGAAGGATCAAGTGGATTCCGGAATATCCGGGATATTGAAAGGTTCTCCAGATGCTTTTTTAAATTGATATTTTAATCTAGGGAATAATTCCCTGTGTGTGTATTGTCATTAATTTTAATCTTTTTCTTTCTATATTTGCATGTCAGAATTCTTTATTGCATTTGAGAGTTATCCCATAAGCCCCAGTTCCTTATTTGGGTCCTGAGGTGCATTTTGTAAAAATTTATTATATGATCATATCTTATTTACCTTATAATATAATAATTTTTATGATCTAAATAAAGAGTTTATAAATTCTGTTATAGTTATTATAATTTATCCAATAATTGTTTGATGGTAATCACGAATTAGATTTTTAAACAAACACAAAGCCTTTAAACAGTAGTGTAACGGAGAATATTAGGCCCCCCCCCCGGAAACTGAGGGCCTGGGCCCCAAAGCCCGAATACGTACTTAGCGTCAGTCAAACTTCGAGCCCCCCGCCATGCGGGGGTTACGGGGGTGTACGTTACGCCACTGTTTTTGAACTTTCTCTCCCTCTGCGTCATATCATAGTTGAAACCATCCAGAGTAAATTAAGTTTCCGTACATCAAATGTTGAAATCTAGGGGGTTTTAAAAAATAGCAAAACAACAAACTGCAGCACTTCATTAATGTGGAGTTATATACATCATGTCTGTCTTTCTAACATTTTAATATCCGGTCAATGTTTGATAATTGAAACGCGGTCCACTGGGGACGAGGAGTTGATTGTTTATATTTTAGATTGTTTTGATTTAATAATTTCATTTAATTGCATTTAAATTTCCTTAAATTGCCTTCAGAATAAAATAAAGGCACACAGCCAAAAAATGAATACAAAGTAATTTAACATGAAATATATAGTCATTTCCTTGGAAAGTCCCACGAATAAAATACACCACAGTTATTAAAATGGAAACAATTTAATGTTTCTTGTGTGATTTGATCTTATTTGATATACGGAGAGGTACCGGTCCGCGTCCCGGAGTTTAAGGACCACTGCAATAGGGAATATATTTTTGAGAGGGGATGTTATGATTATAAAACCTTTTTTCTGTAAATGAACCGCGACGTGTACGTTTCATGCGATGAGGTGAGGTGATGAGAATAACGCTTGTTATCGTATGGAAATTTTGAAATTAGAGAAGCTAATAGTGGAATCACACTATAGTGCAAGTTCAAAGAATCTGACGGGCCGTTTAAGGATTTGCATTATTCTTAAGGTATCAGACTACGTTCGGAGCCGTGATTTTGCAAAAGCGTATAAATAGATAATATTTATGATATTTAGTGTCACTTAGCTTAGAAAATGTATTTAAAATTTTTTTAAGAATATTATTACAATGAAAAACGATTTAAGTACAATATTTTGACAAAAAATGAACATAGAATGATCCATTTTCAAAATATTCTCCTTTTGTGAAAAATGCCCCTATTATAATATTTTACCTGTATATAGATCAGACCTCTGTACAGAGGCTCGACTAGAATTTTTGAAATATATAACTTAGAAGTGGGTTTATCCATGTTTTACGACAACAGAGGGGAGAAATTTTAAAGAAAAAAAACGCCGATAATTATTTCAATGGGGTGTAACTCTGAAAATAATGTGAGTTTTTCAAAAAAAAAAAATAGTTCAGACTCTCTGGAGAAGTCTTTTTTAAGCAAAATATTATTTTAAAAGCATTTATTATAAAAGGAGAACATTTTGAAAAAAGGTTATTTTAACTTAATTTTTTGCCAAAATGTTGTATTTAAATATTTTTTTTTGTCAAAATATCTTTAAAACAATTTTATACATGTATTCTAATCTAAGTTACACTAAATATGAAAATTAAATTATCCATTTATGTGCTTTTTTAAAATCCTGGGTCCGAACGTAGTCTGATACCTTAAGGGTTGTCTGATTTTAGATATTTAGATTACTAAACTACTCAAGAAATTAGGGAAGCACATGCAAATATTTCTTCTAATAACTAACATATATGTAAAACCAAATATCCAGTCTAAAATGTAGAAGAAACAGAAGAGGAAATCTTACGCAAATCAACGTGCATGAGGTCAAAAAACGGGAAAAAGTGCAGCATTGGGACGACAACAAAACCGTTCAGTGGGACTAATTCACAAAAATATTTAAAAAGTGTGTGGTGTCGAGTGGAACGAAAAAGGGAAAGAAATACATTCGTCAGAAATATACTGACAAGTGATTGTCTCAGGAATTAGTCGAAGTTGCTACTGAATTGGTCATGGCACAGCCGACACCGACAGATGAAGTATTGTCACAAGCTTTCAAACATATCCTGTGTGCTGCCTTTGCCAGTTGAAGCGACGGTAATCTATATCGCTAGATCCTACTGTAATCACGGAGGTCTCATATACAAGAGATTGCAAAAGGCCCCCAAAAAAGAAATCCAAAGGATTGAGATTTGGAAGGTGTGGAAACCAAACAGGTCCACAGCTTCCAATCTACCTCCTGGGTAAGGTAGCATAAAAGGGAATTGAAGGTGCTATAGTTTGATATCCGGGGTTATAGCGCCAAGCTGTTTATGTTCGCCAAGATGGGCGATAACATTACATTAAGGTTACCTTGATATTTTTAACGTCTGTCGATGTGTTTCCAATTCGCATAACGTATATTAGAAATAACTTTTATTGGTTTTTTCCCGAGGTAACCCTATTAATTTCAGACGATTTTAATTCCATTTCTTTAAAAAGTTTAACTATTTTCAGTGTAATTGTTCTATTGTTTCCGTCTTCTGTTTTATTTTGTTCTATTTTAGAATACGGATATTTCTAATATGAGTGAGTACTAGAATATTCTTTTTCTTTAAAAAATATTCTAAGTGTTGTGCTTTTAATTATCACTATAAATCATTTATTTTCGTTTTATTTTACGTTTTAAAAATGCTTTTTTTACATTCTTTGTTCGATGAAATTCGTTGAAGAAACTTGTAGTGTAAGTTCTATATATTGCAAGCTTTCAGTGCTTTGTAATTGATACTCATTATTAATTTTAACATATTATGTAATAATGTAATATAAAAATGCAATTATTTCTATGAGTAATAATCATATAATATTCGTTACTTATCATTGTTTCTTTTGTATTTATTTAAATATTATTGCATATTTCGTTATTTAAATATAACATATTTTGTTATTTATTTAAAATTAATATTGTTTATTTAAATATAACATATTTTTTTATTTAAAATTAATATTGTTATTTATTTAAAAAATTATTATTTATTTAAAATTAATATTGTTATTTATTTAAAAAATTAATATTTATTTAAAATTATTATTGTTATTTATAGTTATTCTTATGTTATTTGTTTATAATTATGTAATACGAGTATTCTTATGCATTATTTTTATTTTTTTACAATACGATGATTATTCTTTTTTATAATTACTATTAAATTATATTATGATTATTATTTCTAATAATTGTTATTAAATCGAGCTATATGAATATTAAATATAATTACGATTAAATTATAAGATTATTATACGCTTCTTATAATACTATTATTAGTACATGTTACTTTTTATCATATTGATATTCATTATATATTGATTGATCTAGGTTATTCTCAGTCTCTTCCTATATCCTTCATTTGAAATACATTTCAAAACAAGTTTTTTAAAATTGTGTATCATTAAATTACCGCTAGGCCACCATATTAAACTCCATTCCAGCAAGAAGTGCTGCTTGGCGTGATCTTTATCCCGCCAAGCAGCGCTCAGCGCCTTTACCCCGGATATCAAACTAGTTCCGAATCGAAAAATGTTCTGGTGCATCGTGCTTGAACCACACATCTATTACGCAGTGGACGTTACTCCCTACAGCAACTCCAGGAGAAATAGGGGAATTTGCATACGTGTATGTCTCTTCAACTCTACCACGGTTTGGCCTCTCCTCTAGTTTGGATCACTCTCCTTCTTACGACTACTATTATCGTGATTTTTCCGACTAAACGTGGTTTGCGATTACATGTTGTATGGTGATTTATCATCCACACGCTAACTATTATCACACTTCCGAATTTGTTGGGCGAATACGGCAACACTCTGTCTAGCTCTATCTCACCAGTAAATCCTGATATATATGTCACTAGTGATGGCACAGAATGGATACCGCATAATAGTAATGTTTCTGGCAGATTTGTGACTGGAAGTGTTTAGCGACAAAGCAGTGATCGAACAAGATTCGCGAAACATAATGTCAACCTGAGCTTTTTATGATATAAAGGGTCATAAAATATAATAATTATATAAAATAACATTTTTTTTAAAAAAGTCTTAAAACTATAAATCCTACTAAGCAATAGTCCTACAATTATTTAGTTAAACCTTTACTTTATATATTTTATATCCCGGTATAGAAACGACACCGGTAGACGTTTAAAGGTAATCGAAATCCCGCACGGTCTGGTGTTAAAAACATTTACACCTTTTAACAAAGTCAATAAATAAGTTTTAAAGCCATTTAGAGGCATTTTGTTCTTCTTTAAAAGTTACTTAGGAATACTTTTAGATGAAATTCAAAATATGGAATCAAAATAACTTTTCTTCCGATGTTTACTCAGATTGAACAAATCTAAACAAAATATTTTCATGCAGCGTGATTTTCAAGAGGCATTCTTTTTTTCTCTGTTCGATATTGAGTGAAACGTGACAAATCTGAAGTTATTTTATACTTCGTAAAAATTCGAATGTCACATTTTTCTGTTCGCCTGCTGCATAAGTGATCCAATTACAACATATAAGCTCGCTGTTTGTTATATGGGAGAGGAAAAACTTCAGCAAACTAGTATTTAAAAACAATTTTGGTTAATTTAATTCATTTTGTAAATCTTATACAAAGATACTTTAGATGGGATACTCTTAAACTTCATTACCAGATCCTTGGAGGTTTTAGAAGCACTTCTGAGGCTTCTTCAAATTTTTTAACTTACTTATTTAGATTTTTTAAAAACTCTTACATTTTTATGCTATTTATTTTTTGTTTCTAAAGATTCAAAAGAAAACATTAAATTTCTGTACTTTCCTTCAAAAGCCGTCTGGGTGGCGTGGTTGGTTTGTCGCTGGCCTTCTGCACCTAAAGCTCCTTCACACCAAATGATTTAGAGTCTGTCGGATCATTCCAATTCACAGTGATTCTGAATGAGCCAAGATTTGTCTTCACACCGCCAAGGGTCAATCATTCTTCCATCAGTTGCTGTCGAACATGGATGCCGTTTTTAATGTTTTAAGACGATTAACGTATCAAGCTACTAATTTCACAACCGTATACTTGTTCATTTGTTTTCAAATTGAAATACATAAAACAAAAAAATATAAGAACGGTTTTATTTATTTTTTTATATTTTCCCTGTAAGTATCAAGTGTAATTATAGTCTAAAAAGTAGTAACAAATAATAAATATGTATTGTAATTATATTACTTTTACATAATATATCTAATGTTTTTAAAAGACATTTCAAATGTTGTTATATACTACAGCTTTTGTAGCATGTATTTTTTTTATTATATATTTAAAAATGTTTTTCTAATACATTAATAAATTAAAAAATTTTTACATGCATTTCCATTTTGTTTGTTTCATCTAACATATAACAAATTTGAGATCTATGTAGTAATAAAATGGAATATTTTTAAAAAATTAAATCTATCGACAATATTGTTTTATTTTGTTTTAGCATCTCATTATAAAAATTTAATTTTTTTCTCTCCCAAAATTAAATAAATTTTTATCATATTGATCTCTGAAGCTATTTCAAACATTCTTCAGAATATTCCCCCTCCCATTCCAAAAAACATTTTGCTTTAAAGTATTAAGTAAAGAATAAAGTTTTCTCAATTTTTTAAAATTGGATAAAATAATACATGCAAAATTAATTTTAATATTTACGCAAGATTAGCAGGGATAAAATACAGCCTGCACTCGGTGACAAGAACTAGAGTTAGTTTACATAATGAAAAAGAATGCTATGAATGCCAAAAAGTGTAGGTGCCATCAAACAAAAAACAAACTCATGCTAACCCTAACTGTAAAATTATTACCTTCAAACATCTGAAATCAGTTTCTTTAATAGAAACTTTATGTGATATAATCACTAATAACATAAAAAAACAATAAAAATCAACATTCTATTGGTTTGAATTCACTTTTTATTTAAGAAATTGCTCCCGGCTGCTGGTGAATGATTGAAGAACATATAATGTGCCAAATCACACGTAAAGGAGAATGATGGCGGATAGAACCGGATTCGTTTGGCGGGAAGCGAATCTTGGCTTATTTGAGCGGGAAATTGCGAAGCTGAATCCTCGTCGATCAGATAAGTTTGATGGTGGATGAATTGGAATCATTTGGTGGAGCCTAATATACGGTTTCGACCCCAGCCCCTCGATTTTCATGATGCAGAAAATCGACAGTTTTCATGTCGTATGATTATGTGGCATGTAAAAACTCCCTTGGGTGCCTGTTAGGTTCGGATGCTTCAGCAAAATTAAATTCTTAGAACAAAGTTCGCATCGTCAGAGCTCAGGTGCCTTCCTCTGGGGAGAAAATTGAGCGTCAAAATTACTTTCGGTAATTGGTATCGCCTATATGGTGCCACACTAAAAAGTGATACCAGCTCCTGCGGATAGCACTAGGTCTGCAAAAGTTTTCAACCAACACGCAGCCCCATTAGAAAAAAAACTTGTTTTCAAATAAATTTTTACTCATACGCACACACATACATATATGTAAAGCCACAGTAGTTATTGTCCCGAACTCGTGGTTCAGTTGAGATGAGTTGAGTTTGGTGTTTTATGGCGCAAGAGCCAGTTTTGGCTATACTGCGCCAAACATTCATAAGTCTGTGTCCTGGACGGGAAAAGAAGAAATTGGATGACAAGATGGAGGGTCCAAAATAGAGAAGGATCACTGGGGTACCCCGGGGTCATGACACCCGTGTTTACCAAAGATAGTAAACCCCTTGGGAAAAGGAAAAGATCACTAGAGAGAGAGAGAGAGGGTACCTCGGGATTGTGACACCCGTACCCACCTAAAGAAGGTGAGCCCCCTGAGAGGGGGAAATCGTGGTCCAAGTCTTGGTGCCACTGAAGACTCACCGTGTAGAGGAAGTGAATGCACTTTAAACCAGTAGATGCTCATTGTTCTCCAGTTGGTATGGTGTGTTGATTAGGAGAGTTGGTGCCAGCGCAGTTGTCGTCCTCGTCATTTGAACGAATTTCAAAATGGTGAAGTCCATCACAAATAGTCCCCATTTTTCTTTAGAGTGCGACGTTAAAATTGTTGGAAATAAACCTCCGACCTGTTTTTATCTCACCTGGAATTTCCGCGTAGTGAAATTTAAGCAGTTCGAGACACCTTCCGCTGTCGAACGAGCCGCATCTAATTTGTATGGAGTTTTCTCCTTTGGCATCAGTACTAGCTATATTATATCAATGCACGTGGTCTTATTCGACAGATTGTATGTGATTATATTATTACGATTGTTCCTTAAAGTGTCAACACGATTGAACGATGGATTAATATGTTAAGGTTTGGGAATGTAACTGTTGGTTTTAATGAGAAACCGCTGAGCATTATCTCCTCTTTTGCGTGAGAAAGTCTCTCTCTCCGTGCCCACATATATTAAATTAAAAAAAATTTACTATCTGTAATAAGCTTTGCGCTGAATGGCGTACTTCCATACTGTGCAAGGAAGCACGGGCAAAGTGGTTGGTTAACGTTCGTTCGCCAAGATGGGTGATAACATTACAATAGGGTTACCTTGGTATTTTTGTAGTTTTTGGAATATTGCAAGTTTTCAGTACTTTTGAATTTATATTCATTATTAATTTAAATATATATTATGTAATTATTTTATGAATATTATAATATTAAAATACAATTGTTAAATGTAATAATTATATAATACTCGTTATTTATAATTGATTTATTATTATGTTTATTTGTAAATATTATCACATATCATGTTCTTTATCTATAATTATTATGCTCTTTACTTATAATTTTTATTTTGTTATTCATTTTTAATTATGTTTATTTATAATTACGTTATATGAGTATTCTTATATATAATTTATATATTACAATACGATGATTTTTTTTATAATTGCTGTTAAATTATACGATTATTATATATAATTATTATTAAATCATACTATATGAATATTATATATAATTACTATTAGATTATATTATAAGATTATAATTATATACTGTATAACATTATTATATATATATGTATAGTACATGTAACTTTTTATTGTATTATATTGTTATTTATTACTTATTGATTGATCTTGGATATTCTCAATCTCTTGTTATATTTTTTAAATATATTTCAATGTATTTCAAAACAATTTTTTAAAATTATCTTCCTGACGGTTTGATACCGCTAGGCCGCGCCATCTTGGATTCCATTCCAGCGACCACAAGTACTGCTTGGTGTGATTCCTTTATCTCACCAAATGGCGCCTTCCCTCGTGATATCAAACTAGCACCCAGTAAAACGTACTTATTGAGCACCTTTGGTGAAGACGGTTGTTAGTCGAGGTTGTGAGATGGGGCATTGTCGTTATGATCCTCTTGCTTCGCACCGGTCGACTTTTAGCTGTAGAGATCTTTGAAATCACCTGTGTATCATTTCTCCCTCTCTACATAGGTCAAACTAAAACAGTTATATCTTTGGTCCTCGGGTTTCCACTATTTAATTCGATATTATTGTATTCAGTTGCAACGTGAACAAATGTTATTGCAAGAATAAATGGATGTGTGTGTGTGGAGCGTACTGTTCTCTTGTATATTGTATTTTGGATCGTCAGCACTCTCTAGTAGTAACATTTTTTATTAAAAAAAATTGCTGCTGCCAAAAAAATCTGACTTCCTTCTGAGAGCGCTCAGCTTAGGAAAATGTTCTTTCTTAACACCCATTTATAAGTTTCACTTGTATGTAACGGAATCTTTGAACTCAATTTTTACCCCCTTTAAAAGGTCATTTTAATTCCAAATTTTGCTCACTTGTCCAGTACTGATAACAGTACAATATATGAATAATTTTATTCCATTGTTCTGATCAGGACATCATGATTAACGATTTACCATTTTCAGATACCATCTCGCATCTGGCGACTCATTCCAGATCCAATTTCCAAACCTGGTGACTAATTCCAGATTTGGCGACTAAAAGATTATGTTACAACTTAGTTCGATTAACTGTAAGAGGGTGTTTTTTAGTTTTTTTAATCTATAATTCACTATCGTCATTTCTCCTCTTTTTAAGAATTCTTAAAAATTTGTACAAACTTTGGAAGCACCCGATTTTTTTTCTGTTACCGTTAAAGTGTATAAGTCAGTTATTTCATGAAATAACTAGACTAATCAGTTAAAGTATATAATAGATGAAACATTTCATGCTTTACCTAGGTATTCTATGAAATTACTAAGAATAGACCATTAAAGTGAGAAATAAACTTCAAAGACATTTTATAAATTAATTGATCATATAAATAGCTAAAATCTCTCGGCAAATACATTTTATCTCTTTTACAGATGAATAATTGATGAATAGTAAGGGAAAGCAGAGAGTACAATTTATTATTGCTCATATTGCTAACATTAGCTTAACAGAATGGAGAAAAAAGAATGTGACAAAAATAGATTATATTTAAATATCAACAAAAATACACGCTGGGAAAAAGCTGTTGCTTCATAAAAACATTGCGTAAACTTTTTAAAACAAATGTATTATTAAATTTGTGTTATACATATATTAAGAGAACAGTTCAGACAGAAACTCTGAGCTGTTGCAACAGATCGAAGCGTTGTGTCAATATATTTGGAACTTCAATGGAAATTAATGGTCGCTGACATATACTGAATTTATATATAGAGTACAATTCTTTTTTTTTAATTCGGCCATCTCTATTTCGTAATTGGATAAATCCTTCCCAAAGCAGCTAGAAGCGGTTCAAAGAATTTTCGAGGGCCATATTTCATACTTTAACGATCAAGCAATCGTTATTGTATAGAATACCTAGATAAATGGTAGAATTCAATAATTTTTTTATACTTTAACTGACTTTTTTTCAGTATTTTCATGAAATACCTAGTTATTTTATGAAATAACGGATTTCACACTTTAACGATAACACACACACACACATATATATATATAAAATATGGAGAAAGAGAGAGTTTATAAAGTTTTTCAAATGTAATATCAACTAATTGTATGACTTCTATTTTTCTTATCCAAGAAATAAATTTTTAAATTTGTCTAAATGAAAAACAATTTTTCGTAAATAAGGCTTAAGTTACTTTTTTTTTCTTGAGAATTTTATTTAAGGCAATCAAGAGTTTTTTTGGGTACAATAAAAATAAGTAAGAATCGAATGTTAATATGAATTTTTGTATTTAAAGACAACATTTTTTTTTGTGTGAACTCTGCTATAATACTTGTCTATAAATATAATGCTCAGCTACTTGTTATATATTTATATACATATATGGTTAATACGACAGATACATTTTCTTTGAATTTTGCATGACAGACTTCTTTGCATTCACAAAATGCGTGTCAGGTTCGAAAAAGCTTTTTTTCCGTACGAGACATTTTAGCTGTCAACTTAATGAAAGGGCCATAAAATCAATATATTAAAGATGCGAAACCAAAAGAGAAAAATACGTTCCCCAAAAAAAGCAGAATCAAATTAGATTATCACATCCCTTGTTCCGTAAGAATCTTAATTTTGAAAACTTTATTGAATTTGTCGGGAGGGGTGGGGGGCATCCTGTCATCCATGCACAGAAAATGTAATCCACCTTATTTAGGTCTTGACATATACAAAAAATTTTTCCTTCAGTGTGGTATTGCCTTTTGTTTTCCCTCGTGTAACAGAAAAGATAAATTTTTGAAAGGAACTTAATACCGGACATTGAGCTCTGCCAGTCCGACACACTTGCAGGATGTGTAGGGCAGTGCTTCTCAAAGTTTCAATACTTGCTACCCCCCCTGCACATAAATATAATGTATTGAATTCAATGATGCTATACTTTGACGCAAAAGCTGCGATACGACTGTAACCTCTTGTCACCGGCGTATATTAACATCTCAATCAGTCAAAACATTAATTGTCCCGGACGTATATATACGTCTTTCCGATATTTTTTCTGTACTGCTGTCCATAAAACTATTCCGAAGGCTTCGGAATGCAATAATAGGACCTTGACAGTGTTTGCGAAGGATTTATTTATTTCAAAGGATTTGATTCTTTATTACTTTTCTCCCCCTCAATACACCACATGCACTCGTCTGCATGTTAAAAAATGGTGGCATTAGGGAGCGAATCACATAACCTTTAATCGGCAGTTAAGGGATAAATTATAAACGGTACAAAAATTATCAAGATAAGTGTTAATTTTTTGTATATAATTTTATATAAGACAAGCTCATGGGGTCACTGGTAATTATAAACTTGTTTCTAACTTAGTATTGTTAACTTAATTATAAATATATCAGTACTGCACAATGTATTTTATAAGTGTTTTATATCTGTATAAATTTGTATTTCCTTTTTTAATATGTCAGAATGTATTTCATTTGCTAACTTTCAGTAAATTAATAATTTTTTAAAAAATAATATATTGCTTTCGACTTTTCAATATGCTCGCACTCCCCTAGGGAAGTGTGCCCCATAGTTTGAGAAACCCTGGTGTAGAGGGTTCAGAGATGGTTCGGAATATCATAGGGATGTAGGATTACAAATGCTTTGGTAGTGAGCTATGGTGCAAGGAAGCAGAGAAAAAGAACAGAAAAAGCAACTCATTAATGGGACAAAAAACATTTTATTGAAAGTGTTTACAACAACATCTTTTCGAAATTACAACCAGAAGTCACCTCAAAGCTGCGCTGCATGGCATTCCTTACGTTCTGGAAGATTTCTGGACTGTCACGCAAACCCCCGTCAGCTACAGAAATTCGAGCGATGATGATTTCAACTGAAGGACCCAGCCTCTCGTGTCCCCAAAAGAACCAGTTAACTCGTTAAAGACCCCTTCTACTCACGCCTGCATAAATCGTGTGGTGTGGAACACTCCTGTTCGCGTAACGTTCCTGGTACAACCGCGAAGGGCCGTGCGTGTTACAATGCACATCTCCATGCACTATCAACATGCCAGCAGTTCCTCTTTTGAGTACGAGTTCATTCTACTACCTTGAGAAATGGATTGCAATTGACGACTTCCATCAGGATCGGTGTTCTCGAAACCTTCCGTTCAGCGCCATCTACTGCAAGACTTCCGGAAAGAATCTTCCAGGACGTCAGAAGTGCGTTGAAGCGTCGTTGTCTGACTTTTCAAACAAATTCTGATCGTAATTTCAAACATCTGCTGTAGTGTAGCTTTTAATAAAAGTTTTTCTTTCTCATTAACGTGTTCATGTTTTTGCACGAAAGCTCGTAACTATGGTACTTGAAACCCTACATTACTATGCGATTCCAAGTTGTGTTTGCACACTACAAATTCATCGGTTTGGAAGTGAATCACCCTGTATGCTCAAAATTTATTGATAAAACCGATGTTTTTCTTCACTGATTTTCCGCCTGTAGTGCCAAACGAGCTTTCACGGTTTTAATCAAGTAATCATACTCGTGCGTTGCCGATAGCACTTCACTCGAGCCACTTCTGTGAGTCCTTATGTCACTAACTTGTTGATTTGGTTTACTTACACCTCTTATTGCCACCAGCATATAAATCCTTTTTGCACAGCAGATGCATTAAGTGTCTGGAACGTATGCGTTCGTCCTTCCAAAGTACGAGCGGACGCTCTGTATAAGACAAGTCCCATGCTTTTGGAATATACTATGACACTGACAGTGTTTTCAAAGACAGTTAATCAATTTCGAAGACCATGGCGGGGAAAAAGAATTTGAAACAATATATTCAAGGAACGATGCAATTCACTCTAAGCAGTATTATTTCTTTCCATGCCTTTTTACCCTTCTTTCAGTCTCATTTTCAAAGAAAGTTCATCGAAGAAATATGTTTGTTCAAGGAAAAAGATTCGCCATGAAACCAGCTATTAATATGATGCTAGGTTACATGTTCAACCAACTATGTTTCGAGTATATATCACACAACAGCTAAGTTTTCAACAACAGTAACATTTTCTCTAAATTCTATAGCTATATACAATAAGTTATATATATTCATTTTCTTTTTTACTTCATTCTTTTGCCTTTTTTTCTTTTTTAAAGTGAAGGTAGCAGTTTTGAAATTAGAAAAATGTCTCTCTCTCCTTGTAACCCAATAAACTGCGTAAAAATGTTCGCCCGTGGATGGTATGCAATCCGCAATTTAGCGCAAAGGCTGTTGGCGATGGACCTCATCATTTGTAACCATGGTCAAAAGACTAGGACGACACCAGAGCCTGCAAGAGACTTAACGTATATTTCCGAATATAATTCAATACCTGCATTAGCCGATAGTGCGTACTTTTTCAAAAATTTATCCGATATTCGAAACTTTGTAAAACCTAAATCCATCGATAAAAATCCTGTAGTTTCCAAATATGTTGCCAAGTGTTTAAAACGTGCGAAATATTTCCCTATGATATTGCTATTAAATTTTAACTGCCGATTAAAAGTCACACAATTCATTACCCAGTGTCACTGTTTTTCAATTCCTACTATTAGTTCGCAATCTGTATATTTATTTATCTTGGTGAAATTTTCAATCATTAATAAAATACATTTTAAAACGCTCCATTGAACTGAAACTTTATATACTTGATATTTTTGGATGATAATATTCAATTATAATAAAAATTAATGGATTAAAACTAATTATTCAAAGAATTACAAACAGAGCCACGTTGGCATCATTTTTGGCGACTTTGTGACCCTTTTAGCGACGTGTCAAAACTTGAAAAGGTATATTTCTCACGTTTTAAATCACTCGTTTGAGTTGCAATTTTCTATACACTTTTGTTTTAGGTAAAAATACG
>BMAV01008471.1:0-11391 GCA_019973955.1 Trichonephila inaurata madagascariensis
ATAAATACAACTGGGATTTTCATTACTTAGAACAACTTCCTCGCACAGAAAAAAGAGGATGCCTACAAAATGTGTACAAAAAAAAAAAAAAAAAAAAAAAAAAAAAAAAAAAACTAAGTACTTTTGTTTAGTGTGTCCCAACAACCCAGCACTTTAGCATGGACCTTTACTTTAAAAGATCATCACACACAGCAACAACGATAAAAATAATTTTTTTTTAATTTTTGGAATATATTTATATTTATATATTGTTACGTAGATCGTGGTTCGAGGATTTTATGTTATCAGTCTCGAAGAGTAAGACACTTTTTCGAGAGCGACGGAAATTTACATTCCAAAAACAATCCTTGAAGTACAGGAGCAATATTCGCAGAATAAATCCAAAAGTGATGCCTAATTGGCTCTGTCACCAAGATTTCGCCGAGTTTCCATTGAATCGCCGTTTTAATGTAAGGAAAGGCTTTGTGCTTGCGAATATAGCTTAAAATAAACACAGCAGAGAACAACCTAAACATATTACACATCCAGATATAAATTATTTACCTTATTTAAAACATTCATTACACGAGATTCGTAACAATATAATTGCTATGTTATATTCTAATCGAATAGGTTGTAATTTTAATCATAAAAGCACATGTTTTTCGCACTGTATAATTTTTTCATTTATCCTTTCTAATAATTCCTAACTCAAATGGAGATAGTACTCAATCTAAAATTGCTGCACACACTACGAGATACCTCGTAGTTGACAGTGAGTGAGTGAAATCAAGTTTATTTTGTATACCTATGTGCATTGTTATTGTTTAATATGTACATTTTAAAGGAAAGTTTCTGTAAAAAGCAAAATTTGGCGATAGCGAGAGACATGAACTGATTGGTTGGAAATACGTGTTTGGATACATCGTGTGACTCTGACGTCACGTAAATTTATGAACTGATTGGTTGGAAACATGTGATTGCAAATATCACGAGAATAGACTATGACGTCGCACACAGGAATTTAGTCCATTATTTACAAAGGATCTTAAGGTATCCGACTACGTTTTCGGAACCATGATTTTAAAAAGGCGCATAAATGGATAATTTTCATGATATTTAGTGTCACTTAAATTAGAATACATGTATAAAATTGTTTCAAGGACATTCTGACAAAAAATTATTTAAATACACTATTTCGGCAAAAAGTTAACATAGAATAACCTTTTTTCAAAATGTTCTCCTGTTGTGAAAAATGCTTCTATTATAATAATATTTTGCTTATATATAGCTCAGACCTCTGTACAGAAGCTCAACTATGATTTTTGAAAAATTCACATTATTTTCAGAGTTAAAACCATTTCAAATAATTATCGGCGTTTTTTTCTTAAAATTTCTCCCCTCTGTTGTCGTAAAACATGGATAAACCCATTTCTAAGTTATATATTTCAAAAATTCTAGTTGAGCCTCTGTACAGAGGTCTGAGCTATATACAGGCAAAATATTATTATAATAGAAGCATTTTTCACAAAAGGAAAATATTTTGAAAATGCGTCATTCTGTGTTCATTTTTTGTCAAAATATTGTACTTAAATAATTTTTTTATTGTAATACTATTCTTAAAACAATTTTCATTTTCTAATATAAGTGACACTAAATATCATAAATATTATCCATTTATATGCTTTTGCAAAATCACGGTTCCTAACGTAGTCGGATACCTTAAGATTTGTAAACCTATATGCAATTGATATATTTTCCTGTAAAATACTAAAGTTTACTTTTTAAAAAAAAATAATGTAGATTTTCAATAGCATTTAAAGGTAAATCTCTAATTTAAATTCACACACAAACAACTAAATATAATTTTTTAAGACTTGAACTTTTTAAATTTTTATCTTTCAATCTTTTTACGGTGGAAAAAAATTATTTTATATATAAATAAAGTATTCTCTTTTTATTATAATTTATTTTCAAATAAAATATAATTTCTTCTGATAAAAAATGGGTCCTTACGTATTATCGCAACCTATTAGCGACATTATATGAAACGAAGCACCTGGTTGTCAATTCAGCGCGTACGACACATAGGTTGGCGATCTATTAATAGAGTTAGTGGTTGTCGCTATAATTTTTTTTATATATCTCATGGCAGATTATGAATAGTTATTAACAGAGTTCATCCATCTACCTAGTACATCACCGAAAGCAGGTATCTCTTTTTAGTGCGGCGCCATATAGGCGGATACCAATCGCCGCAGGTAATTTTACGTCCAGTTTCTTTCCTAGAGAGAGGCACCCGAGCTCTGACAATGCGAACCTGTACTAGAATTTAATTTTACCTAGAGCACCCCTAGGGATCTTTTACATGCCGTATAATCATACGACATGGCCGCTGTCAATTTTCTGCATCATGAAAATCCATCGACTTGGGCCGGGGTCGAACCCGTAACCTTGGGTACAGAAGACCAGAGACAAACCAACCACACCACCCAGCCGACTTGTTGCTATAATACGTAAGTAACAAAAAATGAAGTATAAATAAAGTTAATACTAAAATATTTAGAAAATAAGCTTCATTTTTTTGTACAAATTAAATCAATTTAATTTCTTACCTACGGAATAGATCTCTGAGCTTCCGAATCTACATCCTCGTTGTTTTAAAGTTTCATCGCTAAAAAAGAAAAAAAAAGTTATCTATCTCCGATAATTTTTTAAAAATAATATTTATTCAAATTGACTAGATAACAAAAACATTAACTATAAAGTTTTTGAAATTCTGTTACAGTATATGAATGAGGGATGGATTAATTTTGATAAATATATTTAAATATTTTTACGAATTCACTTGCACATCATGTTATTTCAATGACATTCATTTTCATGTTCTGCTTTCTAAGTTTCTGTAGTTTAACGCACGTGTTTTAAAATAAATACTTCTTAACATTTTTCAAGTCAGATCAATAATATATCATTACCTTAGAAAAAGAGATAGATACAGCATAATGCTTTTTTATAACCAAACGCATTACGTATGCTATGCATTCATTTTATATGATGTAATCCTTTTATTTAAATTCCATTTTTTTATTATAATAAATCATTTTAATTTGAAAAATGTATCACAAAAGAATTATAAAGAATATTGATATAAAAACTTTATACTCAAACTTAAATGGTAGTTTTTTTTATTAAGAAGTATTTCATTTGATTAATTCAAAATTATAACGTGTACTCAAAAATAACACCGGCGGCTAGCTCAAATAATTTTACTTGGCTGTACTTTCTAATTGAGCACAGTTACAAATACATAAAAAAACCCAGTTAATCTTTATACAAATACTAAGGGGGTTGCGAGGGCGGACATTGGCATGTCCTTTCTCCACCGAGGTGGCAGGCTGACTCTGGCACGTCCTTCCTTCACCGAGGTAGCAGTCAGACTGTTTACTTGTCCATACGGCCAGGAGAGGGCGCTCCAGTACCATCTTTTTGCCATTCGTTACAAAATAAGCTTTTTCAATAAAAAGGTAATACTTGAAAGGGTATTTCAGTTTTCATAAATTAGCTTAAGATAAGTTAAAACTACATTTCGTCGTGGTCAAACTAACATCTGCTTTGAGCACTATTTGGATATTTCGACATTTTGAATATCATGACCAGTTTTTTAGCCATTTTCGTATAAAAAGACTGCAAGGGGACTCTAACTGTGTGGTGAGCTGTGGTCGCTAAAGAAAATATACTATGTGCATCAACCAGAATAATGTCAAATAATATCCCAAAGTTATATTTTTTGCACATAACAGATATTAATTTGATATGGACTATTATTCCATTGCTAAATTTTTATAATGTATTTTAACAAGAAACTTAAAAGTTAAAACCTATTTTCTTCAGATTTTTATGTATATTAAAATTACAAAAATGCCTTACCTTCTACAGTATATTATTACACCTCGGGTTTTCGGATTAATTATTGCAAAATCATTCATAGAAAATTTTCCTTAAAAGGATGTAAACAAAAATATAGTAAATAAAAACCATATTTGAATTGTATAGAACAAAGGTAAATAATTTGTAGAGAAGAAAAAGTACCTGGATATTTTGAAAAATAGCTTTTTATACACAATGAGTTACTTTGATCACCCCAAAGGCCTACTAAGAGATTTGGTACAGGCTTTGCAATAACTAGCTCTCCAAATTTTCCAATGACAGGTGTTCCTAAAAGAATGCGTGAGGTTTTTACAATATATGCATAAATAAAAATATAATTTTAAGTTTTTATAGCAAAATGTTTTTGAAATTAATTACCTGGAGATTTAATAGAAGAGTATTTGGCGAATATAATCACTTAGTTTTACAGACTGATTTAATTTTTACTATAAAACAGAACGAAATATTCAAATTAAAATTTTATATTAGTTGTGAGTGTGCCAGTATGTATGTGTGTATGTGTGAATATTTTTATTTTTAACTAAATTTTCCTTTACCAAATTTTAATTTAATCATTATTTCTTACATGAAATTATTTAAATTTAACTTAATTTAAAAGAATAACATTTCCTTCCCCCCCTCCCCACAATTGCTAAACATCATCAATACTTAAATTTAAATATTTTTGTTTTCGTCGTTTTTAAGTACAGTGTATGTGTTCCATACTTTTTATGAATAACGTATGATTGAACTTCTAGTTACTCAATGATTTCACATGTCACAAATTTATACTATTATTATCTCATAATCCAAAAGCGCATAAATATTTTCTTTTTTCCTCTATTATATATATAAACATTTTAATAGCAGCTATTGGTCTTAGCTGGGTTAAAAAGGGTACATGAGTATTCGTTATAGAGATTTTACAAAGAATGGCTGGCATCATCACTCAAATTTTGTATAAAAGTATATACATATATATATATATATATAGAGAGAGAGAGAGAGAGAGAATATATAATTGTGTTTGAATGGTTATATTGTTTGGATGTTATCTCTTGTTTGTAGAGAATTAGCCTATATATATATATATCTACTTACTAGATTGTGAATATTTTATTGTTTACTATCCTGAGAGTTCCATGAGATAATTTTATACTAGTTAGTACAACGTTTTGCAAAACTAAATAGTTTTCTAACGAAAAATACAACTTTTTACAATTGTGTAAAAACACCTACAATGTATCAACAGATTCGATGTTAAAAATCTAAATTTAAGCAAGAACAGGTCATAAATTTTATGTTACAAATTCATGCAAAATGCGCAGTATTTCTCACACAGCCGTAAACATTGTGATACCATTCAGAACAATGAGTATAAGTGAAAAATATTTCTCAACGTGAGAGGCTACAAAAACAAAGTATAGAAACGAATGAAACTCAGAATATGTAATGCGATTGCAGTTGTTCTCAATAGACTTAGACTTCCACAGTTTATGTGAAAAAATGCAAGCTCTCAAATCCTCGTTACTTAACTTCTTGAGTAGGTGACAGTTGGATCACGAATTAATATAATTAATCAGTAAATTATATTAAAAGTAGATTACAATTTTTTAATAATAAATGCAATGTTTTTTTTAATTGCCTTTATATATTGATCTACTTTAAATATTATTTAAGACATATTCTTCTAAGTGCGCATGTGGAATAAGGTTCTACGAAAATACTTTCCAGTTCTAGGGGTTTCGTGAATTGAAAAAGTTTGAAGACCATTTCTTTATAGCAAAAAACAGGTAACGTAAAATCCGGCGTATAACGCGCACCTATACTTTTAAGCTCCCCTCAGGGGTCTCACCTTCTTTAGGTGAGTACGGGTTTCACGCTTCCGAGGTGCCCTAGTGATCTTTTCCTTTTCCCAAGGGATTTACTGTCTTTGGTAAACACGGGTTTCACAACCCCGGGGTACCCTAGTGATCCTTCTCTATTTTCGACCCTCCTTATTGTCATTCAATTTTTTCTCTTTTCTTCTTTTCACGTCTAGATCATAGATATGTAGAATTGTTTGGAACAGCATAGCTTGAATTGGCTCTTGCGCCAAAAAAACCTCAAACTCAATACTTTCAAGCTAACTTTTTTAATTTTTAGGTATATCCGCCGTATAACGTGCACCCCCTTTTTAACGGAGAAATCTTAAATATTAGTATACATTGTTTTTATGTTTAGAAGAAATTTATTCGAGGTATTATCCCAGACATTTGAAAAAATAGTACACTTCTAGAACTACAACTTTTCTTGTTCATAAGGCAAGTCGTTTCTTTTAAATAAACAGTTTTTCGATACATCTAGAAGTAATTTTTTTTTATGTCCATCCTTTCGTTATTTTTAAAGCTATCATTTTTATACCCGGCATATAACGCGCACCCTTAATTTTCGATCTTATTTTTTGTGTTCAAAGTGCGCGTTATACGCCGGATTTTACGGTAATTGTTTTTAGCTAACATCTCAGTTCCCTCCGAGCTGTTATATACTACATAAATACTTTACAAGTTTCAAAACAGGTTAAATTAATTGTTAGAGACTTAAGGGGTGTCAAAGTTAATAATTTACAATTTTTATAGTTAATACTAAACCACAATAGTTGAATTTGTATATAATTGATAGTTTCCTGACAGTAACAGTTTTTGATCCACATCTAGACAAAAATAATGAATTACCTGTTTCATCTAAAATTTCAACTTTATCACCTAAGCTAACAGCATTGGATTCTCCTTGGTGAACAGGTAATGTGGTTTCTAATATCAAACAAGATCCCATCAACTCCGTAGAACCTGTGAGAATTTCATGACAGTTTATGTTATCCATATTACCATCATGCATCTTTATTGTATCGCCATTATAATAAATAGTTTTATATTCCAATGAGTGCGAGTAGCATTATAAAGCAACTCGAGTGCTACTGACGACGGACCACGTATTTTCACACCATGGTCAAGTGACGAGAACGGCACTAGGTCTAGCATCTCCCTCTTCAAATTTTCACACCACGTCAAATGAAAGATCTCCGTGGATCTCAACCTTCCAAAAGGGTGGTCTTCAGTAGCCCCTCGACATTGCCGGCCCTACCCGCCTGCCACCCCAGAACGCCTGCCGTAAAGATAACAACTTCTTACATTCTAAGACATATGCTTACAATAACGAAAAATGTGTGTTACTTTTATATATATGCGCATATTTATTTTAAAGCGGCAGCCGCTGAAAGGAGCTGCTTCATGGTCATAAAAAAAGTAAAAGGGTCGTAAAAATTAATTTCAAAGCATATATTTGCAAAATTATTATCTTAACAATATATATCCATTGAATATATATCCAACGAAATAGTAAGGAAAGCTAATCCTTTTATTTCTTACATTTTCAGTAAGTGTGATGAATGATAATAAAGCTGGTTGCTCATTGGAGATTAAAAAACAAAGTTTATTAGGGTATCAAAATAAATTAGTACAGGGAGTAATGATTAAATAAAAATCTCGGTTTGACAAAAAATATAAATAATTAAAATGAATACATTACTCTTTTTAAAATAGACATCATATGAAAAACAATATATGTACATTAAAGGCTTTTAAAGTTAAGGTATCCGACTACGTTCGGAACCGTGATTTTAAAAAGGCGCATAAATGGATAATTTTCATGATATTCAGTGTCACTTAGATTAGAATACATGTATAAAACTGTTTTAAGAACATTTTGGCAAGAAAAAATTATTTAAATACACTATTTCGGCAACAAATTAACTTAGAATAACCTTTTTTCAAAATGTTCTCCTTTTGTGAAAAATGCTTCTATTATAATAATATTTGGCCTGTATATAGCTCAGACCTCTTTACAGAGGCTCAACTATGATTTTTGAAAAATTCACATTATTTTGAGAGTTACAACTATTTGAAATAATTATCGGCGTTTTTTTCTTAAAATTTCTCCCCTCTGTTGTCGTAAAACATGGATAAACCCACTTCTAAGTTATATATTTGAAAAATTCTAGTTGAGCCTCTGTACAGAGGTCTGAGCTATATACAGGCAAAATATTATTACAATAGAAGTATTTTTCACAAAAGGAGAATATTTTGAAAATGGGTCAATCTATGTTCATTTTTTGTCAAAATATTGTACATAAATAGTTTTTTTTATCGTAATACTGTTCTTAAAACAATTTTATATACATTTTCTAATCTAAGTGACACTAAATATAAATATTATCCATTTATATACGCTTTTGCAAAATCACGGTTCCGAACGTAGTCGAATACCTTAATAATGACAAAGCTGATTGCTTATTAAACATAAAGAAAAGGAAACTGCAGAGTTCCTATGATTATCTTTGATAATTACCGAGAAAGTTATTATCACAGAATCTCTTGTAGGGAATTACACTAAGAACTCAATCGTTCTTTTATTATTTAGAGAAATAACGAAAGTAACCCTTGTGACATCTCTCGCGTTCTTCTTCTAACATAACCTCTATGTTCTTTGACGGCCACGATTAATGGCAAAACTTTTCCAACCCAAATCCAGAAGTGAAACGAAGCATAGATGCAAATAAGATAACCTTTAAAAGGATAGAAAGTTTAGTGAGCAAGGATGGCAATTTAGAGAAAGTTCTGTTTGGAAAAGGTAGAAGTGTAATTTGACGGCCTACCAAAGAATCGGATATCCAGCCATTACTACAAGGTGCATACTATTGCACGCGAGCCCAACAGCCTATCTGAAAGTGATTGAACCGTTGAGTATTCAACCAAGGTAGGAAGATTATATTCTGAACGCTAGTATATTATTGAGACGAGATTAGGCAGATATAATATATTTATATTGATAAGTGATCTAATTGCGCGATCTGAGTTAGTTAAGACTACGTGTTGTGGTTTATTCTCACTTAATATAAGTTTGTTCGATATCTAAGTAATTTAAGTTAAATTCTTAATAAAAGTCATATTAAGAATTATAGAATGTCTCATCATTCCGAGAATCCCACACCTCTAACTTACGCGGAAACCCCACGACATGGCTATCGAACGATGGCTATGTCGTACCCTTTACTTAAGGAAACAAAAAATACCAAATGCAACTAAAGAAGGTAGGTATTGTTTTTAAATCTTAACCTAGATTCAACGTATTTCAGAATATTAGCGATTATACAGCATAATAATGTCATGAAAAATAATGTAATAAAAAACCCTCAGAATCTTACCATATGAGGCACAAAACCAAACATCTTTCTTTACTTTTTGATAAATGAAATCGTAGATCTGTGGCTTAACAACGCTTCCACCCAACAGGATCACTTTTAAAGAATTTAAATGATGCTTCTCAGCTATAAAAAAAAATTCAAGGAAACTTAATATGCATTACTCATTAAAGAGAAGTAGTTCTTTGGTAATTTATTGTATTCAGTTAGTATTTTTATATAAAATAACAACCCGAGTGCTGAACGAATATTTTTCTTGTTAATTTTATTCACTCGTTAAATTACAATATTTTTTATACATTGTTGTTGGAAAAATTTGAACAAATGTCTCGAAATCGATACTATTTCAGTAATAATAATTTTATTTTAAGCAAATTTTTTTCTGTTGCATTAACTCATAATGGGCAATTTAAAGACTTGATATCGTGCTCCATTAACTCCTTGAGCACCATGTAACCATTAGTGGTTACAATCCCATTGCAACCTCGCGGGGATACATGGATTATGTAGGTATACGACCAGAGTAACTATCACAGGAAACATTATACGGTAGATTTTCTTTTATTGGGATGGTATAAAATTACAAAAGTTAAGTAACGAAATATCTGGGTAACTAAAATTTGAAAAACTAGGAAAATTAAAATTAAAATTACAAATCTTTATGAAATTGCTCGAAATGTTCCTTGGAAAGCTTTTCCATGTGCATCACATGAGTGTATTGTCATTTTTGTTCCATTTCTTCACCTTCTTCATCACAAGTAGATAAATCCGTATCACAGTGATTATCGTATTTATCGGTTTCCAGCAAACATTCTCATTCGGTATCACTTTCTTTGAAACTCAACGACAATGCCAAATTGGCAAGAAACAGTAAAAATAAACAACATAAATAATTATACAAACTTTAAAGAGGGAATCTAAACACAAACGAACGTACGCCTTAGTCAGCGTCAAAAAGAAAAATGAAAATGTGCGCCGTAATGTCAAATCTTCGGGGATGCTAGAAAGCTCAATCTGGTACGCATAAGGTTAAGACCTTACAAGATAAATATTAAATAAAAAGAAAATAATACTTAAATTATTTATTATTATCAATTACACTACAGTAACACAATTTTAAGGAGTATTTTTAATCACTGATAATTTTTAAGGAATTTTTTTAAAACAACTTAATGTTCAAAAATATTTTTAAAAAACTACAAATGTCTAATTTTATAAATCAAAGATAAAATCCAATATTTTATAATTTCTTCTTCACATCATTTCAATAAATCAAAATGTTTCATTATAAGACACTTTCAGAATTGAAACTGTATTTTACTATCACTAATTAGAAGGGGGGAAAAATTTGATATTGAAAATCAAATTTTTGAAATTTTTAATAAAGTATCACAAAAAATTTATTCTTGTAGCAGTTAATGTCATCGCATTATTGTTTGACTCGGCTAAACGAAGTTTCAATTCCCTAGTTCCATTAGAAACTAAGGAACTGATCGCTATTAAAATATTAAATATCAGAAATTTTCTATAAAGGCTTACAAAATTAAAATAGTGAAAAAATATTCAGCCAACCACAATAGTTAAGCAAACTCTGATCTTTATTTCATAGTCACATGTGCTGAAAATCATTGATTAGCTAAATTAAATTGAAAACTGATGGCCAGAAGTCTTTTTTTCAGAAACACTACATCTTTGACTACAAATAAATTTCTGCCAAAAGAAAAAAAAACGAAAGTTTAACAAACATAATCTCGACCCAATGCCGATCTGATGAACTTTCTAGTACGTTCAGAAAAATAAAGAAAAAGTTTCATAATTAATTTTTCCCCTCAGAGAAGCATTAAATTCAACATATATCCCACCCCTATTGATTCTTTAAGCAGGACCTCTTCGATCTTAGATTATGTGACGGGCTCACGCGTCTTTTCTTTAACATGACCTCTGGGTTGTTTGGGGGCCAAGATTAATGGCAACTCTTTTCAAACCCAAGAAGCGAAATGTGAAGAGGAAATGCAAATAAGATAGCTTTTAAATGACAGAAGTTTCAGTAAGTCGTATGGCAATTTGGGAAATGTTATGTGTGAAAGTAATACAAGCGAGAACTGACAGCCAATTGTGAAGTTACCTTGAAGATTGAAGGAAGAAAGGTTCATTCCGGGTACCTTCCGTTCCGAACGCGAGTACTTGACCGATCAGGCCAAAACGATCGTCTTTGCGTGATGTTGGTACTAGTTCATATAGAT
>BMAV01008471.1:11491-25905 GCA_019973955.1 Trichonephila inaurata madagascariensis
TGTGTGAGACGACTTTGAGAAGTAACGGCTTATTTGCGCCAATGTTTACGGCTTGGTTGCTTTTGCGGTGGATAGATGGCGCCACGACTGTGGCGCGTGAAGGGTGCGGTTCCTTTGCACGGCCTGGGTCACCAATGAAGGAAGAAAGGTTCGTTCCGGGTACCTTCCGTTCCGAACGCGAGTACTTAACCGATCACGCCAAAACGATCATCTTCGCGTGATGTTGGTACTAGTTCATATAGATATCACACCGCCACAAAGATAAGCCGTTAGGTCAAGGTGCATACCATTGCACGCGCGCCCAGACGCCTCTTCATAAGATTGAAACTAAATTTGGATTAAGGTAGGATTGATTATTTGATATTAGGACTTTTAATATTATTAGAAGTGAGAGTTGGTGGATTAAGTATTTATAGTGGTCTAAGTTACGCGATTCGGTTTAACTATTACTGTATGTTTGTTCATTATAGATTCTCGCTTAAATAATATTATCTAAATTGTTAGACATTTAAGTTCCATTCTTAATAAAGTCATATTAAGAATTAAAAATGTCTATTCCTTTTGCAAACCCTACACCTCTAGCTCACGCTGACAATCAAAGAAGCGGTCACCTAAGGGGGATGGTATCACAGTTATGTCTTATTATCTGTGAGCACATCTTAAGATCTTCTACTTTAAGATATCTGCTACATCTGGCCATATATTTTCGAAAATCTCTATCAAAAAATTAATTTTTTCGCGATGTCTTTAAATCCAATGCGAATTTTAAACAATTGAGTTATACTTTCTGAGAAAGTTCTAGTTTTCAGTTAAAATTGCTGTTAGTGTTCATTTGTATCACTATATGGCACTATTACGATTATTTTGTGTGAATCATGTTTACCAGACAGTACGTAAACAGAAGGAAGCAAAGAGGCTGTACGTGCCATTCGATCTGTGTGTCTGCGATGTTTATATCTTTATTATGAAATAAAACCCATGTGAAACGAGGTAAAATATTATATCTCATTCATAAATGATCGCTTAATCAACCAATTAACATAATCTTGAACGTTTTAAAAAGTGTCAACTACTTTTTCTTTACTTGGTACAAGTTCACGTTTCTGAAATTCATCCATCACACTCGTTGGAAGGAAGAGATTTGAGACCTTGAATTGATCAATTAAACTCCAAAAATAGGTTCTGCTGATAAAATAGGGATTTCCTTCGAAAAGAAGTAACGTGAATCCTTGAGAAAGCAAGGTGGTGGTCATGTTCCATGTCACCCATCCGACCTATAAGAACAGTCAAATGTTTCTTAATTCATGTAAATAAAAGTATTTTTTCAATGATGTCACAATGAACTATTAAAACATAATAGTATTCATTTTATATCTATGAATTCTTCAGGTATTAATTGATAAAAATGCTTAACTTCATATACTGGGTGATTTTTTTTTTGAAAACTGACTCTATATTAAGATCCACCTGTAGCTCGATCTAAAGACGGCAACGGCACCAAATTTCGTGAGGTAATTAATGATCACATGGGAAGTAAGATTCCATAAAAAAGAAAACTGGTTAAAATAAATCACCGATATGAGTATTTATAATGCTGTACAAGGCAAAAAAAGGTCTAAAAAAATAAGAATGACATACTAAATGAACTGTTATTCACTACATTCACTTCCCCGCGAAGAATTCGACCGCATTCAATATGACCTCCGTTCTCAAAGACTATAGCAGGGATGGCAAACCTTTATGGTTCAACGTGCAATTTTTTCTAAAGAAACGTTTAATGAGGTACAGACGTGCCGTCAAACAATTTTGCCTTGTGATTATTAAGAAAATAACTAAACTATAAATACTAACAATTCAAAACTCTTTATTTACAACGAATAAATACATTTCTCACTGTATTGGAGTAATATTTTAGTAATACGCGTAATTCAAATTAAAGTAACATTAGTGTGACTTCTGTTGTTGTAGATTAGATGAAGATTAGATGGCAAATAATTTATAGTAAGATTGTAAGATGTTACTTTTAATAGAATGCATGCTGAATTGGTCATCTGCTAAACGGTTTCTAAGCGATTTTTAATGCTGCTCATTTCTGAAAGTAATGACTCTCAGGCATAGGTAGATAAAAATATGGTTAAAATAGCACGAGATAACTTATTCAAACAGTTAAATGCGTTTGGAATCCGTTTAACAGACGATTTTCTTCTTACCACTGTTCCAGAATATAAAACATATACCACTTTGTCGCCTTTATTAATCTTGCCATACTTCACGGTCCACCAAGTATGAAATTCTGTTACACATCTTGCATTTTTATTTATTTGCTGAACTAGTCATGTTAAATAACCGTAAACATAACACAAATAAACTTTAAGTTACAGTTATGGCAACGAAATTGACTATGCTATGCGCAAGACAATAATAAATGAGTGTGCTCCTCGCCGCCCCGTGACCAGTCACTCGCGTCTGTTCGTAATTCTTCGTAGTGAACTTTGTTATTTTGAACTAAAATGCTAACCGTTTTGATCGGTGGCATGCCCAAAATATTGTGTCATATGCCATCAATGACACGTGTGTCTTTGGTTCGTCATCCCTGGAATACAGCGTGCCTTCTCCGCACAACACTTCCTACGGTCGTACTCAACATGTTACGAGGAATAGTCCACACTGTCAGTGATATGGGTGTGACGGGCTCACGCGTCTTTTCATTAACATGTCCTTTGGGGCCAGAACTAATGGCAACTCTTTTCCAACCAAACCCAAGAAGGGAAGCGTGAAGGAAAGATGCAAATTAGGAAGCTTTTAAATATCGAAGTTAGAGTAAGCGGTGTAACAATTTGAGGAATGTTATGATAGTTCGTGATTCAAGTGTGAAGTGTTTTTGAAAGGCTAAGTGACAGCCAACAGAAGTTATCCGTGTCAAAGAGCCCTTAGGTCAAGGTTCATACCATTGCACTCCAGTGAACCGCAACTTCAACTAGGATCAGATTGATCGCTACTTCATTCGACATTAAGGTAGGAGTAACTATTTAATATTCGGATCTGTGGTAGCAGTGTAATTGAGCTTAGGCGAATTAGTTATTGATAGTGGTCCGAGTTACGCTATTTCGGTATTATATATATTGTGTATTTGACCACCGTAGATTCTCTCACTTATATTATTATTATCTAATCAGTTAGAGGTTTAAGTTTAAGATCTTAATAAAGTCACATTAAGATCATGGCAGCTTCTAGTTCTTCATTTATTCCTACACCTCTAGCTCACGCTGATAATCAAGGAGAAGGGCACCCATGGGGGAGCCTTACATGGGTAGCAACAATGGTTTTCTGTGATCCAACGACGATTACATTTGCAACATCTGTGTGATCACCCATTCTAACACAGGTTTACGTCCGTTATCAGGGCGAATTGTCACAATGACTCATTCTCCGAACTTCTTAATTATTCCTTTTAAAGCATTAAGAGATTACTTCCTTACGAAGCTTCTGTCGGATTTTAAGTTTACGAGGAATTTTGGATGATTAAAATTATACAATTCTCCCAATAATGCGTATTCTGGTAATGAGATTCTGGAATGAGCTGACTCATTTCAGAGAATATTATTCTTCGGAGCTGTGTACAATGTTTCATTGCCCAAATTACTGGCACAGTTGTCGCATTGGACAGCATAAATTTGGATTTTGCTTTCATACCCGTGTTTTATGTAGATTCTTGATTTAGTAAACTACAACAGCGCCAGGAATATCCCTATAGGCGATGTTTGAAGCTAAAACTTTTTTCATGGAATTTATTTTTTGTGCCATTATTAGTCTCCATACAAATTAAAGTCTTTGCGCATTTACATCAAGCTCAAGTGATTCTGAATAGTATCAGTTTAAAAAAACACCCTGTATTATTGCTTAATGTATAAAACAGCAATTTAGACAAAATCAAATGCATTTTAAATTTAAAAAAATATGAACTGGAATGAATAAAATTCCTAATGTTTTTTTTTTCTTTCCATTTAGTAGAAATAATGCCATAGTTAATCTCGAATAATACCACTTCGAAACAGGACGAATTTCATAAATATAATTTTGTGTGTAATTTTCCAGTAAATTTACATTTTAATCCTTTCAAGACTGGGGAAAACATTTTTCCCATACCAAAATTGGTGATTGTTGCATTTAATTATAAACTTATCTGCATTTTTCTTAAATAATGTCAAAATAGAACATATGCTGAAAGCAATTACGTAAGTAGAAAAAAAAAGAAAAAAGAGTCAAATCAATTAGTGTCGATGATAAGACATTCGCGTACTGTATTCTTACATTTATTACTTATTTCAGTTTATTGTGTTGCGAAATAACATATTTCAGTGTTTTCAATTGTTTTATATCATTAAGTGTAATTGTGTGCAATAATAAAATGTATTTGAACAAATGAAAACATATGCATGATAAAACTACATTTTGATCCAAATTGAATCGACATATTGATTAAAAAATTATATATGTCTTACGATTTTTATTTATTTTATACTTAAACAAACTTAACTCAACAGTTACATTCTAATATTTACTCTTAGCAACCTTATGGTCCTGTATATAAAGGTTAAAAATTAAGTTTTAAATTCTCTAAAATTGAAATACAACACCATGATCCCAAAAACAACTATTAAAGCCTGTAACGCTTATAAACGGATGAAATTCTTTCACAAATATTCAGAAAAAAGATCAGTTTTAATAATCATTTACTTATTTAGTTTGAAGTAAATTGTGGCATTGATTAATGAATTCCATTCATTACTCGAAGCATATTCCTTAAAATTGTAGCTTTTATGTAATATAAATATTTCTCGAAAAAAATTATTATTTCGAAAATAATATCTTGTGTTTTTTAAGTAAAACTTTTCATAATTAAAAAGTCTCAATTATATAAATTAATAAAAAAAAATAATCAAAACTTAAAACATAAAAATAGCTTACCGGAGAAACTGAAAGCCAAACAGAACCTCTAGATGTATTTAAATGCAATGAGAAATCTCGATACATTGATAAAAGACCCTAAATATAGAATTAATATTTAAATATTATAGGATGAAGAACCTCTTTCGTATATATTTACAAAAAATAAACTAATCTCAAATAAAATCGTAGTTCTACTGTTACATTTTAAATTTCAAAATTGAAAAAAAAGAAGAAAAGTTTTTGTGTAATTTTAAAACGTATCGGCATGAGGGCTGAAATGTTGCCAAGAGTGTAAGACTGGTTAATATTTTTGAATCAATTTGTTCCATACTAACGGTAGCAGTTTTATTTCTGGTAATCCTATCAGACGTTAATGCCTTTTCTCATTCACGAAAAATCGTGAACAGTTTCTCAGCTATTCATACTTTCTGCACCATTTTTTGTTGTTTTGTTTTCGTTTTGCTTAGAGCATGAGCGAGAAGGGAAAATCGTATACCCCACGTGATCGTCGACCTGTGTTTTATTCCCTGAAGTAAAAACTCCTTGCATGATAATCATGTGCATTCAGACATGCCAAGATTAAAATAGCTTCAGCATAACTAACGAAAAATGCTTAAAAAAATTCTTAAACTACCCTTTTTTTTTTAGATTAACGATTCCGTTTATATGCTAAACCCCTTAATTTCACCTTTAAAAAATTCCAAAAATTTTAGGCTTATACAAGGAAATATATTGTTAACATATTTTAAATTAATACACTTCGTTATATGTGTTTATTTTAACGTTTTTGTTTACTTTTCTGTTTAAGTATATCGTATTTTTTTATTGGGTTAATATTTTTTTTTTAAATACTTACACCACATCCATGAACGACGACTTTAGGCAAACCCGTAGTTCCTGAAGTGTAATTTATAAAAACTGGATGAGAAAAAGGCACTTGTTCAAAGTGTATTGGAGGTACAGATGCATCTTCATTTAAGCCAAACTTTAGGAACTCTTCTAACAGATAGCTTAATTATAAGAAATGCATGAGATTATTATAAATTTGAAATTATATGCAATATTCCATGCAAGAAATTCATTTGAATATTTAAATATTTTTTTATATAGCAGATATGTTATATTTTTATTTTTAAGTACTAAAGAAAAATATTCAGAAACACATAAAACAGAAGCAATTCCTTTAACCAGGTTTTTATATTTAAACAGTTAAATAATTCTTCAGTATGGCACAATCAAACCAAAACATTTAGCAGAGGATTTCATCTATATAACGTTCCTCACAAATCACCTGAACCATTAGATCTACGGACTTGAAATTTCGTAGGTGTGTTTCTTTTGTTGAGTAAAGATCCGCTAACAGGTTTTGCGAGAATAAGCCCCCAAGCGGAGTAAAAGAAGTGCTATAGACAAAAAAAAAAATCCCTTTTTTAAATTATTAAACTTAAAGATTTGAAATTTGGAAGACATGTCTCTTTTGTTGAGTACAGGTCTGGATGGTAAGGGTTTTGCAAAAATTGACTGCCAATTAGGGGGAGGTATGGGATGTAAAATGTAAATATACTTCCGTTTTGGAAATTCACAGGCTATATGAATGATTTTGAATAAAATTTAGGTAAAATCCTAGGAGAGCCCACACCCGTGGCGACAAAATGAAAAAAGAACGAGATGGCGCCAAGCGAAACCGACAATGGCGGCAAGTGAATACAGAGAGAAAAGTTGGATGCGTAATGAAAATATATATAAACAATACAGAAATTAAACATTTAAGATAAAAAAAAATATAAAAACAGCACTTACTTTCTTACTGCTTATCTTTTTCGAGTGGAGGGTACAGCATAACAACAGATTTTAAAAAAGTCTTGAAGGTCTCATCGCTAAGTGAATGATCGTGTGAGCACTACCATTTTTATTCTGCCAGGTAATGGTCGAACATACTTTCAATTTGCCTGGTGCAATTTGGAAGAAAGCGTTTTATTATCAACCATGTAACATCATGCCGATCGTTACATTTAGGACATTCATATAACTCTAAGCAATCAATCCTTCCTTCATACACTATTCAACCAATTCTTTTTAACCTTTGGCATTCAATAAAGTAAAAAATTCTAAGATATATTCCTTCCCACACGCAACCATTCCAGCCCGGTTCCCCAAGGCAAAATGAAATTCGAAATGCCCACCGACAAAATACGAAATTTCCAGAAATAGTTAGGTTTACCATATCTAGTGTATCAAAGTAGGGTTACCAAGATGGCACAATTATCGCCAACCCAAAATAATTCGCGCCAAGGGTGTGGGCTCTCCTAGGACTGAATGGAATCTCCTAGGAACTCCTAGGAACTACATGATTTATAGATATCAATAACTTTAAAAAAACAATATATAGTCATTCAATAACATGAAGTACGCTGTGAACTGGGTGGGTAAAAACAAATATATGTGTATAAAACTTTTGTCTGAATGAAGTGAAGTTTTTTTTTTTTGGTTTTTATAACAAAAGTATTTTTAAGACAATCTGGTTATCAACAATTAAAAATGAATTGAACATGAATTGAATATCATTTCAGCACCAGAGCGATACATAGTACAAAATATATTTAAGGCGATAAATTTCTGGTACTAAATATGTTGTAAAATATCAGTTCCCATTCTGATTTAAGGAAAAATTTATATGAAACTATTTTCTTTCTTTGAAGGTAAAATTTTTTTCTAAATTACTCTATTAAGAATTCCACTTTATTGATGACATTTTAAGTGAATATCTAAATATTTTAAAAAATTCTGTCGACTTCAAAATTTTTTTAAATTTTTTATAATTACAAATAATATTAAGTTTTAGGGGAGAAAATCACTAATTACACACTGATAAGACTTCAATAAATTTTATTTAATTATGACAAAAGTATATCAAAAAGAAATCACCAATTTCTAATATGCCCAATGTCTTTAATTCCTATATTTCCTTTCGAAGATACAACTACAACTTTTTCTAATGATGGTAAGGCTAAAATTAAAATAAAACATTATACAGCAAAAAACATTAATTGTATTATATTACAAAAACAAATACACGTAATAATTTAATACAGTCATCACAAAAAATTTTATATCTTCTAATCAATAAAAGTAATTAAAATCATTATAAAAACATTTATTTTTTTAAAATTTTATAAGTAAATATAATTTTTGACACACAAAAAGTTGAGTTTAACGACAGTATTAATTGCTTGTGTATTTTTACAAAAAAAAAAAAAAAAAAAATGTATTTTTGCTTGTGAGAATCCCCCTCTCCTTTTTTTTTCTTTATTGAGGAGAAAAGTTTTATTTATTTGTTATTAGTACTTGTTTAATCTTCGTAGATATTCATTAGATGCGTTGATTCATCAGTTGTTTTAAAGATGTTGTGTGATTTTATTCCTTCTGTTGATCTTTCATTTGGAATATTATTCCATTAATAAAATTTTTTTCTGATAAAAATTAATTTTTGTACAAATTGATTTAAGTTTTTTCTTGATCATTAAAATCACATCCATTGCTTATCTTGAATTATGGAATCTCATTTTAAGAACAATTTAGATTATATTGAAAAAAAAAATGGAACAAAATCTGCTAGATAAATACATTTTACGAATTATTTCAAAAGTGTAGCAGTATGTCTTCCATTATTTTTAGTTCATTAAAGGTAAGATGGATCATCAGGATGAAATAATGAATCAAATCGTGTTAGCAAAAGTCCAACTTCCTTTGTATTTATCTCAATCCGACATAAGTTTAAAGGAAAATATTATTTTATAAACATTATTTTATACCCAAGCATAACGTTTTAGTAAATTGTAGAAGAATTTAATACATAGGGCTTCTCTCTCTCTCGCAAAAGTGCTAAAAAAATTCAATCTGATTCCGGTAATACATAATAGAATTATTTATAAACTTATTCTTTTTCATACCTTCTGTAATGGTCTTTACTTTTTGTAACATCCTTATCTCTTCTCCTTGGTATACGAACCGATCAACAGTTATTAGGAGTTTTGGATTTACTTGTTTGAATCTATTTAGCACAGCCTGTAAAATATAAGAGATGCAATTACCTAACTCTTTAGAAATTCCTTTGAAAAATTGTTACGTTAATATACGATTAGTCAGTATTTAGTAAATAAAAATAATTCCTTGTTTTCCTTTTATATATATATATATATATATAAGTATGTTATATTTAATTCGTTGAAGAGAATTAAAACCAATTTATTTTTAAAATGAACTTTACTAAAAGCAAATAAATGGATCTTAGACTTTACTAAATAGCTTTTGGTTTACTTAACATCGAAGTGGCCACATACAAATTCCATAGCCACTTACAGAATAAAGATTCAATTATTTTGATTGCTGCTCAAAATGGGGAAGTTATTGTAAATTTAGTTATACAGGTCTCTATAATGCCTAACGTATATAAATACTTGGTAGGATGAGTGAGATAATAACTTCAAAATATCCATATATATGCCAGTAGATTATATTCACCAATATCTCCCAATGTTCTTTTAACGGTCAATAATACAAGTAAAAAAAATTGTTGTGTTTGATTTGTTGTGATAACGACAAGTGTTAACACGCATTCTCAAGAATAAATTATTAGATCTGTGCACTATCGAATAACTTCATTTATAAAAGTTTTGATAAATATCAAAAAATTTATATTTTATTATAGAAGAATGGTTTGATGTTTCATTTTAAATGTTCAAAAGTGACAAAAAAAAATGCTAGACAGAACTTGGTTTTTAAAAAAATTGAACGTGGATTTTTTTTCTGTAAAAACACATTTGTGAAACTCAAACGAGTTTCAAACTGAGCATGTCAATGTAATAATACACCAAAAATCAATATGTAAATGTAACATGGGAAGATGAAATGCGTCCAGAGCAGAAACAAAGCCTTCATGGGAAAATATTTTTATGTGATACTAAATATTTAATCTTTGCTTATAATCTTTCTTAACATCGGTAGCTGTACAACATTAATGGGACTGTTTTTAAACATTCGTAGAATATGAATTAAAACTGATTTTGTGATGTGTTCTTTGAGCGCTACAAAAATATGTTTGACGTTACACATACACTCACTTCCAAAAGTTAAGCACGGAGAGGAAAATGCTAATTTCCGGAAGCCAATCAGAATTAAAGAGGATGCAATTCGCTGCAGAGGTAGATGGAAGTATGCAAATATGTTAGGTAACAGCCAATTGTGCTTTCATGTCAAGAAATATGCAAAAAGGGTAGTTTTATAAGAAGCCAGCTTTATGAAGGGTTACAGAAGTTGATTGTGTAAGTGCTGATAGAAGGTGTTTAAAACTTTCAATTGTTGTGTTTCAAGTTTTGTTTTCAAGACATACGTGTTAATATGACTTCCAGAAAACGAATGGAAGATTCTGAGAGCTGGCATGCTGTGGGGTGCATTGAAGCAGGACAGTCGATCACAGATGTTCCTCTTTTCTTCGGCGTTCATCATTCTGTAATTTCACGTTTATGGAAACAGTTCCAAACCACACAGACAGTTGTCCGAAGGCCCGTAGGTGGTCGCCCAAGGGTTACAACCTCCGCGGAAGATCGATATATTGCCATTGTAGCCAAGCGGAATCGCAGAGCGACCTCCACACGTGTGACATCTATGATTACAGCTTCCATTAGTAAGGCTATATCTGCAGCTACTGTACGCCCCGAAGATTACATATGAATGGACTGTATTCCCGGGTACCTCGAGTTTGTGTTCCTCTATCCATCCAATCAAGAGGGGCACGATTAAAGTGGTGCTGGAAACATGGCATTTGGACTGTGTCTGACTGGGGCAATGCCATGTTTACTAATGAGTCAAGATTTGCTCTGGAGCCAGATGACAAGCGTATAAGGATATGGCGTAAACAAAGAACATGCAATCAGCCCCAAAACATCACCGAACATCACGCATTCCGAGGCGGAAGCATTATGGTGTGGGCAGGGATTTCATTAGGATACCACACCGACCTGCACATCTTTAAACGGGGTTCTGTGACGGCTGTCCAGTATCGAGATGGTCCTAGAACCCATTGTGAGATAGTACGCTGCAGCAGTTGGCCCTATTTTTGTTTTAATGGACGATAATGCACGTCTCCATAGAGCTGACATCGTCGATGACTACCTGGAGAGGGAAGGGATTCCGTGTATGGCGTGGCCAGCATATTCGCCCGACCTTAATCCTATTGAAAATCTTTGGGATGCTCTCGGCCGTGCTGTATCTTCACGTTTCCCACCTCCACCACTCTTATTAAGCTGGAAACTTCTCTACAAGAAGAATGGCGATTGCTTAATTCTGTGGTGGTTGACCACCTAATTGAAAGCATGGTCAGAAGGTGTAAACTTTGCATACAGATGAGGGGTAATCACATACCCTATTAATGTCCTTTTTTTCATTTTATGCTGTTTATTTTCACTTTATACATAATTCTGTTTAAGTCTCCAGTATGACATTATCTGATAACTTACAAAAATTTAATATTGTTTTCATTTCTGTATATAATTATTGATTTTGTTTTATGTATAAATATATATGCTACTTTACTGTATTTCACACTCTTCTATGCCATCAATGAAATTCCAAGGAGTTAAGCCCATTAACAGTTTCCTGAACGTATCAACACAGAACTAAAGAAAGGAAGTGCCTTTTTTATAAATAAATTAACTATACACCTTAGACTTAGATATACAATGCTAACAGCACTTTGTGATTTCCAAAGCGTTATTTCCATTGTTTTAAGCAATTTAAATTAATTTACTTGCAAATATTATTTTCAATTCATTTGCAACCTAATGGTGAATAATATTATTTGTCTATCTACCTATTTCTCTTATATGTTGCCTCGTATAAAAAGAAACGTTGTATTCATGCTGATATTTAATCATTGATGCAATTATACTTGCATCAATAAATGCAATAAGCCGGTATGCAACAAATTGGCTAGTGACACTAAAGAAATGAGCTCCCAAATCACCATTGTACGAACACAATTGCGACAATACACTGGCAGGAACAATTTCTGCTAAAAAGTACGAAAAGCCAAGATTAAAAAGCAAGGCATGATCAAGTGATCAGTTTAATGAACCTAACTGCACCAATATCATTATTGTCATCCAACATATCAAAACATTTTCTCTATCCTATACATTTTATTTCTCTTTATTAATGGGGAATTACATTATATCTCAGTACCTATTTTTATACAGTATATAAATAGAATATTGTGTTCAGGCTAATATACCGTATAATGCACTAATGTAGTTATGTTTTGAAAGACTGTTTTTAACTTCTTACCTTTGGTCCTAAAAGCGGTAAAGCGCCAGACCAAATACATCCTAAGCTGACCGCACCAAGCATAGCATACACAGCTTCTTTTCTGTTTGACATATAACCTATAAAAGATGAAACCTGTTAATTGCTTAGTTCGTAAATTATATGTATTAAAAAGTATCATGGTTAAATATTGATAATTCATAAATATGTTTTATTATGAGGAAAGTCGAACAATTCATTTTTCAGGTTCTAAGGGTCTTTCCACATGAGTCAACTTGTTCTGCGCATAACAGATGAGGCAAACAATTAGGAGCTGGTGTTGAATAGAAATCGCCTGGCTTCCATCACAAGAAGTATACTGGCACTCTCTATTGTGAAGCTCTAAAAAAACCCATTCACCTACCCTGTAGAAAATTCAACTAAAAGGATACTGCGGAATCTACGCTCTTCACACGTGGCTACTTGTGTATAGAAAATGAAGAAAACTTTTTATTGCTTCTTCGAACTCAATCATCATACCGATGAGATTGTACGAGTTAACTTCGCTGTGGCACTCTCGTTTCAGTCAACTTCATGCCTCCGTATGAAAGGTACTCTATCCCTTCTTCAAACTAGGAGAATGGTGACAAGAAGCGAGTTGACTGGCACGAAAATTCCTCGTGTGAAACCGGAAAAATACAGTAGGAATCCAATTAATTTAATAACGACTCATATGTTTGAATAAAAAAGAAATGCAAAAAAAAAAAAAAATTCTGTTTTGAAATGAAATTAAAATGTATGTTATCTCCTGCGATTTAAAAACTTTTAAGAAAATATCTATAGTCATGAATCCTTTTTATGTCATCATCGTGCTTAATGAATACATAAAAGAACTTTTTTTTTAAAGAAAATAGAAAACGTTACACCCAATGCATATAAATGAATCTTCAAAATTTGTTGTTTCATTCTTGTTCATTCTTGTATTCATTATTTTTTAATTTCTGATATTTTATCAGATTTGAAATGAGTAATCTCATTCTTGCGATAATTATCTACGAGAAGTAAATGTAATTGTTTGGAAACTTATAATCTACAAAATTAGTTGAATATTTTTTTTTCACTAAAAAATAAGCAAGAAAGAAATTTTTTTTTATGAAATTAACTTTTCAACGGTAATATCATAGATCGTATCTCATGCTAGTTCTGATTCATAATAAAATAATATTTTCCTCGAAAATTTCATTAGGTAGTAATAATGTGTTAAATATAATGACTATGGGATTTTTTTTAAGGAATTATTTCCAATAAATAATTTAGAACTTAACGTCATCTAATATTAAGGAATCTAATCTTTTAAAAAAAACATATAAAAGACTAATTTTTTAAAGAAATACTTGTAAGGATCTTGATTAAAAATTATACAAAACTTTATCTTTCTTTAAGAAACCATCTAAAAAATAAGAACAAAATGTTTTTAGTAAGTTTTAAAAAATGACGTGTTTTAAAATGTTTTTGTAAGAAATGAAATAAATTTTAATTTCCTTCAAAGAATTAATATATTCCCCAAAAGAATTAAAGTAAACAAAGATAACTACATTGGTAGGACAATAACACGTACAACTGAGTAAGTATTAAGTATTTTTTTACCTAAGGTACAATAACTATATTTAGATAATTGAATTTTCATGTGTTTTTATATATAGTTTTTATAACCCATTTGAATGAGAATAGCTTTGAAAAATATAAATCCATTTCACGACCTCTTAGCCTGAATGAAAGTCGGTTGTGTAAATCAATTAGATTCTGTACTCTTGTTTAATGGTTTAAATTAGAAGAGGCACTCACATACAACTACATCTCCTTTCTTTAAGCCAAATTTACGAAAAGCGGCTGTATATAAAGACACTTCATTGTACATCTCAAAATAGGTCACTTTTTCACTCTTTCTGTCTTCCCCTGAAAAAAAAAATTCTGTGATGTTATTTTGCATTTGTAATATATTTATTCAATTTAAAACAGCTTTTAACAGCATTTTTTTTAAAATGAAGTTTAACAAAGGTTTTTCTATTATAAGGCTATATTGATTCCATTCAAAATTTCTTTTAAATCAACATTTAAAAAAAATGAAGTTATATTTTGAATGAAGTTTATACTTTGTAAACAGT
>BMAV01008471.1:26005-39322 GCA_019973955.1 Trichonephila inaurata madagascariensis
CCCCCCCCCCCCCCCCCCCCCCCCCCCCCCCCCCCCCCCCCCCCCCAGGATCGAAAGTTCACCATTCTTGTATCAGGCTCCTTTTGATTTTGTCGATTTTCGGGAACAAAACACAATAAAAACTAATTTTTGAATAAATAATTAGCATTAATTAATAAAATTAATCATTAATATCAAATATTTAATTAAATTTTACGTACTATATACTTAGAATTATAGTCAATCGGAAAAAAATCGAGGGTTTTGGGGGGTCCAGATCCCCAGTCCCCCCCCCTTGTGTGCGCCACTGTTTGTAGATAATATCTGAATATAAAACAGGCTAACTTCACACACTTATTAACACATAATGACTATCTCACTCAGCAGAAGCGCCCTCAAATGACTACCCAAATTCAGTAAAGGCCAATCGAGGAATAAATGTGGTAGCAATGAAAACCGTCCGTGCTCTTTATCCTCAATTTTTGTAAGGATATTTGCTGTCCGTGTATAACTTATCGTAAGATAGTAAATAATTATTATTCTAAAGGAGAATAAACTCACTCTCGAATTTACCATATTTGGTTTAATTTTCAATGTACAACATCCTACAACAGTAATTATTAGGTAATGAAGAATTAAGAAATCTACATGAATTGCATGTAAAATAAAAGAAACTGTTGAAAAATTATTTTATTCTTGTTATTTTTCTCTTGAAATTTGTACACCAGGGTTGGTTCACCCAACCCTGGTGTACAAATTTCCAACCTACGAGCTACGGGTTGAGTGGTGGGTTTCCAACCTACGGGCTACTTCTAAATATTTTAAAGTATTGCGGTCTACCCAGTGGCGTAGGTGTAAACATTATGTATTAAAATTGCATGTTTTCTTTTTTTAACGCTTGTTTTTGGCATTGTAACCTTCTTTTAAATTATGACAGATTACTATTTTTACTACAAAAACATAAGTAACACAAAACTGTCAAGTGTAATACTTGAAGAACTATGAACGACTGTTAGACCGTGGACGTATTCAATGAAGTGAGCAGAGAATATACTTGAACCGACGAATCTGAAACCAATACATGTACCATAAAATCCGGCGTATAAGGCGCATTTTTAACACAAAAAAATAAAATCTAAGAGGTGCGCGTTATACGCTGGGTATAAAAACGATAGCTTTAAAAATAACAAATGAGCAGAGAGAAAAAGTTACTTCTATATGTAAAAAAAGAAATACTGCTTATCTAAAAGAAATGACTAGTTTTATGAGCTAAAAGAGTTGTAGTTCTAGAAGTATACTATTTGTTCAAGTCTGGGATAATACCTCGAATAAATAACTTCAAGACATAAGAGCAATATATACTAATATTTCAGATTTCTTCGTAAGAAAGGGAGTGCGCGTTATACAGCAATACACCTAAAAATTAAAAAATTCTGCTTGAAAGTATAGGTGTGCCTTATACGCCGATTTCTACGTTTACTTAATTTGCTCACTAACGAGTTCCGCACCATTGCAAAACATAACATCAGCTCAAGAATCCAATCCCGTGAAGTGTGGGGAGTGGGGTGATATCTGAATAACCAATCCCGTACTATCGCGGGAAGAGCTGATCATTTAAGGCCGTATCACACGTATATTTTTCATGCAATCTTTTCGTCCAATTTTTGGCCGAATCTGAGGAGGAAGAGTTGCCGTAAACAAAACGACACGCTCTGACGTCAGCCGCGCTCTATCTCCACATTGAAAAATTACTCGCCGATTTTTCTGCTTCGTAAAATGAACATCCAAAATTATTTCTTTCATTTCGCTTGCGCAATTGTTGATGGGTGTAAACTAAAAATAGAGCACCATTCTATTTAAAATATTATACGCCGTTAAAATATTATACTCCATTAAAATATTATACGGCATATCTGAAGTGTTAGACGAAACCGGAGCCGCCATCTTGTTTATGACGTAGGGCGCCGAAGAACCCCATTGGCTGAAATTTCAAGCAATTTTATTTGGAACAAATTCTTGAGCTCGCTAGCAAAAAATTGTTCTAAAACGGTTGCTATGGCAACTGAGTAAAAATTGCACGAATTGAACGAAAAATTGCTTGAAACATGTACGTGTGATGCGGCCTTTACTTTCCCCTTCAGTCAGCGTTTGAAGGATAATTCATTTATTGTACTGGCATCGTAGTGATCACTTTTTTCTGCTACAGGGATAGTATAAACATGTTAAGCTTCATCGCGCGCTTTCAATGAAGGTTCACGTGTCATCTACACATTGATCGAATCATTTGCTTTCATAAACACAGTTGGATTGATTGTGAAAAGCTGATTCTCCAGTCTAGCTGGCATCAGTGTTGCATAAATATTTTTCTTTTAGTATGCGAATCTTAGGTCTTAGTAAACGTGATCACCTCAAAATGTCTTGGTGGTTCACCGGTCGATCGCAATCGACCTAATGCCCATCCTTGTTTTAGACCATAAAATCCCAACAATACATCCCTCTCTTTCTTTTGTGAGTAGGACTCATTCCCAATAAATTGAAGATACCTCCCCCTCGCCTTTTCTTCTGAAACCAAAATTTCTTACATAGTGCCGTTTACGTATTATTTCATACTTTTTTTTATTGTTTATTACATACAGTGCGACATAGCCATCGTTCGATAGCCATGTCGTGGGGTTTCCGCGTAAGTTAGAGGTGTGGGATTCTCTCTCTCGGAATGATGAGACATTCTATAATTCTTAATATGACTTTTATTAAGAATTTAACTTAAATTACTTAGAGATATTGAACAAACTTATATTAAGTGAGAATAAACCAAAGTACGCAGTTTTAACTAACTCAGATCGCGCAATTAGATCACTTATCAATATAAATATATTATATCTGCCTAATCACAATCTCAATAATATACTAACGTTCAGAATATAATCCTCCTACCTTGGTTGAATACTCAACGGTTCAATTACTTTCAGATATTCAGTTAGGTTCGAGTGCAATAGTATGCACCTTGTAGTAAGGGCTTGATATCCGTGATGCTTAGGTAGGCCGTCAAAATACACTTCTACCTTTTCCAAACTAGCTTCCTCTAAATTGCCATCATTGCTCACTAAACTTTCTATCCTTTTAAAGGTTATCTTATTTGCATCTATGCTTCGTTTCACTTCTTGGATTTGTGTTGGAAAAGTTTTGCCATTAATCGTGGCCGTCAAAGAACGTAGAGGTTATGTTAGAAGAAGGACGCGAGAGATGTCACAACAGTTAATTTGTTTTTCTTCTTCTTAAATACATAAATTTTAATTTGTAAATTTAATTTTTTTACCTAACTTTTTATTTATTAAACTTAAGTTTTCTGGGGAAAATTCTGATGTTATAAACACATATTTTAAAAATTCCCCATTTTCCAAAAAAAATACTGTATTTATAATTTATGCCGTCGGCTAATTCGTTAAAAGAAAATACTTTGCCCAAGACCGTGATAGCCGTAGGGCCTGGGTTTGAATCCCGGAGTAGGCATGGATGTTTGTATTGTAATCCTTCATGACTTTTAATTCCTTCTTTTTCCTTTGTAATGTGTGCTTCATGCTTCCTTCTGTAAACCCTCGTGTCATATTTTGTGGTGCACGGGGATTTATAAATGTTCTCAATAAAAAAATAAATAAATAAAAAAAAACCCCGTGATATACAGCCAATAGTTGAAAACTGTTTTCACTTATGTACAAACACAATAAACATGTTTCTGCATACGATGATAGCATTTGGTGACATCTTTTGATTTGGCGAAATTGGTGAACGGTATAATATATAAGCGATTATTCTTCATAAACAATATAATTTCGAAGGATTTTTATTTGAGACATGGCATAAAAATTCTATATATAAAGAATTATTATTATATGAAAATTTTATATATAATGAAGTTGTTTGGATGTAAGTATTTATATGAACATGGATAAAACTTGGAAGAATATAAGGTTTAGTTTGAGCAATGTTTATTTTTAAAATATTAGATCGTGAAATTACAAAACGTTTTTTTACTGAATAATTATTGAACGAAATTTTGATGTATTTTTTCCTTATTTGTTTTTCCTATTTGCTATATACCATTATCCTTTTCCCATGATCTATGATAGCTATAGTTAATAAACTTACAAAAATACGTATAATCAAACTTGTTTTTGAACTCCTATTATAATGCTAAAAATATACACAAATGTATTCTTCTCTCAACTTCTTAAAAAATTTAAAATACATTTTATTAATTCTACTAATGGAACTTAATATTCTAGAAATTGAAATTACATTTTCTCAAATGTAATTCTGATTTTCGCTTCGATTTCTTATTTCTAAGCAAATATATCCCATCCTTAATTTTATATTTACTTAATTTTCTCACATACCTAGTTTAGTTGTTTGTAATACCCCCTATCTAAAGGTGTCAGGTCAAGTCCCACGAAGTTCATCGCGTGTCAAGGGGACAGAGATTTACGCCTGTCGTTAGCCGTAGCTCTGAGCACCATGCAGGTGATAGTATGATTTGGCTCGGTTCCACCCTAATTTTGAGGAAGAACATCTCGGGGTGGTCAAGGGCCCCCACCTTCTTTCCCCTTCCATCAACCTCACGAGAAGACTAGCGGTTTGACGGCTATTTAGAGTCGCCAGTATATCCGCTATTTAGTACTCCATGCCGCAAAAGCACAAAACATTTATAAACATCCAAGTCTTCTTCTCGATTCGAACCCAGGCATAGTAGTCTGCATCACTGACCACTATACCGGATGGGCGGCTATACCTTCTTTTAACCAAATTTAGTAAATTAAAGGTATTTTAACTAAATTTACTCAAAATAAATGATAATTCGCCTTCATGGCTAATAATTAGATTTCAAAATCTCCAATGTCTTTATTTTTGTAACTTATTACTTTTAAAACCAAATGAAAGAAGGATATCTTTAAGATCCATAAATTAAAACTTAAATTATTGCATTTGTGATATGTAAATTTATAGACAAGCTTTCAATTAAAGTAGAACTAAGAATGAAAAACAAACATATTTTTTAAAGGGTATTTCAATTTATAAGCTTAAATACATATAGCAATCCAAAAAGGAATAACATTCTTACCAGTTAATATTAAGGCGATCCTGTCGTCTTTGTATTTCAAAAGGTTCTCTGCAAAATTAAGTCTCGCACCTCTAAACCATTCTTTTGGCCCATCCATCGATGCGTTTCTATCCATTACCTGAGGAGATATTTCCACAATATAAAAATGTATTTTTTATGAATTAAATATACAGTAGAACATCGTTCATCCGAACGTTTATTATCCGGAGCGTCAAATATCTGGACCAGTTTTCTTTCTTTCTTTTTTTTTTGTCAACTATATGTACCGTATATGAATACGTTTTCGAACAATGCATTGCTTAACAGTTGTCTCGTGTGAGGCCAAAAATGACAGGAAAACCCAAGGTCTGGGATATTTGTGGAATTTCAGCTGTGTGATTTGGTAAATATCTGCGCGAAATATTATGTCAGTTTGTTTCCAAGTGAGGGGGTGTATACGTGCTCTTTTGTATAGTTGTGAACTGCTATGGCTTCGAATTCAAAACGGAAGCGCAACGTCTTGAACATGGAGACAAAACTCAAAATGCAATGAAGAAGATGTAGTAACCTGGATGGAATGCGATTCAGAAGACTGTGGATTTCAAATGCTAAATGATGACGAGATTGTGACTTCCATGCTAGAAGAATCCGACCCTGTCAACGATGAAATGGGTGAAGACGAGGACAACAACAGCAACGAAAGTAGCAAGGGTCTATCAAATGCTGGCGTGTTTTCTGCGTTATAGACAGCTATGGAGTGGTACAAACAACAATCAGAGTGCTGTCTTACTCAACTACTGATGCTCAAGAGAATCATACACCTATCACCGAAAAAACGAAGGTATACAATGGTACAGCGAAAAATAAGAGATTATTTTCCACAATAAAGGTAAATTGCAACATTTTGCAAATATTTTGCTTTTTCTTTAAGCATGTTTCCTGCATGTAATGATTTTCAATATTCGTATTGTGTCCGGTTTCATATACTGCATGGATTGCATTCGGTTTTCGGTTATCCGAACAATCGCGTATCCGAACGGTGTCCGGTCTCAATTGATTCGGACAAACGACGTTCTACTGTAATTATATTACACAAGGAAAAACAATAGTATGGTGGTGAAATCTATTCCAATAAAAAAAGAATTTGTGTGAGTGTGCGTAAGATATCTTAAAATTTAATTTTTAAGCAATTTTCCAACTAACTGGTGATATGACGTCAAATGATATCACAAGTATGTCCCTCAATGCAAAAATTTATGCTTTATACAGAATTTTCTGTGAGGATTGTTACATATTTTTACTATAAATATACTTATTTATGGTTGCACCTAAGTGTTTATTTATCCTTTGCGGCAGAATTACGGTTGTTTTCCGTATAAATCTTCGTAAAAAGTATGCTTTCAAAAGTTTCAATTTCGGTTTGGAAACACTAGTTTGTTTACACTGTTCTTTTTTTCTTTTTTTTTTTTTTTCCGATATTTTTCTGATTTAAACGTATTTTATCTTTTCTGTAGTTCGAAGCTAAAGTGATTTGATTTATTTCTTTCATAATATTTTTTTATCTTTCATTAATGCTAGTATTACAATTTCTTTTCTCAGTATATGCGGTGGCTTAAGAAAAATTATTTTAAATTTTGGGGGAAATAATATCTTACATCTGGTTTAATTCTCCGTGAAAAATATTATGCTTACTTTAATAGCTTAGTTTTATTTATTTTTTAAATCTTAACCCGTGCGAAGAAGGGGTACTTAAGCTAGAGGTAAATAATAAAAATCCATTCATTGTTTTTACGGATCACCTTGTTTGTTATATACATGCTTAAAATGAAAGGAATGAACATAAATACGCATTTTAGAAATTTTATTTGAAATGAGTGCATAACGCACCGTTATAAATTTCAAATATATTTTACAAAATTTCAATTTTTTTCTAAAAGTTAACTTTCATGATCAAGTTATGAGGAATACACAAATGTTTTTTTTAAAAATTTATTACTGTTACTGAATAACTCAATTCTTATCAAAATTCCTAAGTATTTAATAATTCCAAATAATTTAATTTCCTGTTTTATAGAAATAGGAGATATCTTTATGAATAACACACATAATGAAAACGTTTGAGCACTATACATTACAATTGAATTATTTTTTTAAAAATTTTAAGCCATTTATGTAATTATTTATGTGTATCTAAAAAGTTAATTAACCTTAGTATAGTATAAATGAGTTACAACGTATAATTTTATAATTCTTTGAAAAACAAATTATAAAAACATTTAGTTACGTTACCTTATGAAATTTCTTTGAATAAGTAATGCCTGCAAAATTCCATATTTCCGTCCAAAATTCAACAAAGTTATCGGTAGACCATTTGTGAAAATCCCAATAATCGCCTATCGTTAAAAAGTGTGAGCTCACATTAATTATTTCATAATAAAAATTCATTTAAGTAAGACTTTATATATACAGTGTGTGAATTCTGTACTGCTATATTTTAAAAATTGAATTATTTCTGTTTTGCAATTCAAAGTTCGTCATAAAATAATACCTTTCAAAATGAGGGTTTTTCATAAGTTTACCGTGTTTCAGTTTTTGAAATAAAGCTACAAATAAATTTAAAATTAAAATATGGCGAAAGCACATTTTTTTTTTAAATTAAAAAGGAAAAAACTTTACTTAGAACTCGCTTATATGTCCATCATTGAAGTAAATATATCTGCGTAAAATTACTCATTCAAAAATTTTTTCGTTCCTGGGAAAGAACTTGAAAGGTATTATATTCTACGAAAAACATTAAATTTTTTTACTCAAACCATCAAGAAATTTTTCAAAAATAAAACAATGGTTTAATTAAATATTTTGAAGCAATATTTATAAATATGTCATATTTTCTTTGGCTATTTTTAAGTATATATAAATTAAAAACCTCTCTCAAAACTTGTATAATTAATAACAAAAATAAAATTTCCCACTTTGACTGAAATCCTTTAACGTTAAAACACCCGTAATTAATTTAAGTATTCTTAACATAGAATCATTTATACATTTTTCATACATTTCTCATTTCATTTTTCCGAAAATGTAATAAAAGCTGAAATAACTTCAAAGTAACTCACCGATTTTCACATTATATTTGTCTTCAATAACTTTCTTAAATTTCTTTAGAAGTGTACCGGATTTTTCATCTGGTCGTCGCATTACTGGTACATCCGAAAAGTCCAAGTAATTCATTTTGACTGTAGTTAAACAAATACACAAGTTATAAATCGAATTTATAAATTCGTAGCTTACTAAACAAAATATAAACAGAAAACATATAAAGATTAAGAGCATTGTCTTAACATATTAAAGAAAATTGTTTTTCGGGAAAGTCACAATTATATTATTTGTTGAACTAAATACTGAGAAATTGGATAATTTCTTCACCAAATCTGAGTACATTTACTTATCTGTAAAATTTAATAGTATTTTTTTTTTTATATGGCGCATGTAAAAAAAAAAGGATTAACTGTCTAAATAGAAATTATTTATGCTGATTCGTCAAAATTTGAATATGAAACAAGGAAATAATGTAGATTATGTCAACTGCTACACACATTAAAAAACAAAACAGTCTAATTGTTAAATAAATCGCAATAATACTATCTCCATTGAAATGTTTTAAAAGGAAGATAAGTTTGATTACATATCTGCTAAATTAATTCTCAGAGTTTCTTATCAGAACGAAAAAAAAATAACAAAAGTAATTAAAAATAACATTTAAAATTTCTGCAGGATTCTTCTTATGATTAGAAATAAATACAGTTTATTTGAAAAGAACCATGGAGGTCAATAAAAAAAGTGAAAACAACATTTAATTTGCATTTAGTTATCTGGAAACAGAGTGCAAACAAGGAAGATAAAAAAATAATTTAAGTCAATTCCTATTTAGGTCAACAGAGAAAAATTTATTTTAGCTACTTTTTATTAAATAATTACAATTAATATAAATGTGTACGACATATGTCGCAGGGAAATAGCGAAATTAGGAATTTCATCAAATCCCTAAGGGTAATGATCACTTGACGGGAGATGTTAAAATAACGTCTCTTCAAGGTAATTTCCCCGATGAAAGTAAGTGATTTTATCAAATCCCTGAACTGTTTCAATGAATTGATGAAATGAACTAGTCAGGATTTGCATTGGCAAAATGCTATACGGGGGGAGACACCTGGGGGGGTGCGAGTCCTTGTACTTCCTAACCATACAGGTAGTACTATCGATCCCCCAAATATCAATCCCAATATCTTTAAAAAAATGGCACCATAGGATTAATATTTTAGTGTGTAAGCAACCGAGAGGAAAGATGTTACACATAAAAAAAGTACCAGCCTGATTTTCTAATTATTTGTTAATTAGTTTCGAGAATTAATAATTTGTATTTCATTGACTATTGTTGTATTACTTACTTCTACGTTTAATAATGCACCCTATTTTTTAAATAAACACTTTTAAACTCTTGACAATACTATTTCATCATTTCACTGAAACAGTTCAGGGATTCGTTCAAATCCCTTACTTTTATCAGGGAAATCACCTTGAAGAGACGTTATTTTAACATCTACCGTCAAGTGATCATCTCCCTTAGGGATGTGATGAGATTCCTAATTTCATTAAATCCCTAAGGGAGATGATCAATTCATGCAAGATGTTAAAATAACATCTCTTTGAAGTCATTTCCCTGATGTAAGCAAGTGATTTGATGAAACCCCCGAACTGTTTTAGTGAAATGATGAAATGAATAAGTCAGCATTTGTAGAGCTCTGTTTTCGCTTGTTACCACTCCCTTTTACCTCCCCCTCTCCTCGTTCGTGCTAGGCAGCGCCGGGCTTCTGACGTGACGCACCAAAACAAAATGACCTAAGTATCATTTTTTAGTTTTATTTTGTAATATTCTTCGCATTATTATCTCTTACGATTGATACATTGCTTTTGTATGACTGTAAATTAGAAACTGGATAAAACTTAAATCAAAAAATGTAAACAAAGAAATTAGGGAATTCGATCACGCCCTCTTTATAGATAAAAAAAAGCTTTTTGATAATAAAAAAAGTTGTTTTAAAAGGGGAAATAAAAACTGAAAAAAAGGTGTTACAAATAAAGCAAGATATTTCTTAAGTACTACATTAACGTATAATTTAAAAAAAAATGTTTGAAATTTTTTTAGAAATATCCTTTATTAAAAAAAAAATACCAACTTTATAATCTAATTATTTTATTAATTAATTTTCAATAAATAGTTTTTAATTCAATGATTATTGTTGTATTAATTACTCTTCTTTTAATAATGCACCATATTTGCTAAATAAACACTTTTAAACTCTTGACAGTATTATTTCATAATTTCACTAAAACAGGTTAGGGATTTGATTAAATCACTTACTTTCCTTAGGGAAATCACCTTACAGAGTTCTTATTTTAACTTCTTGCGCGAATTCATCATCTCCCTTAGAAATTTGATGAAATCCTTAATTTAACCATTTCCCTGTGACATATATATATGGAGAGTGTAGAGTAATAGTAGGAATTGTGAACAAGTGTGAAAAAAATTATTTCTTATTTGCGAAAGTAATTCTCTAAAACTACAACGGCAATATATATATTAGATTATGTGATTTGACATTAATTCCTGTCACATTTTTATTACTTCTAGGTTCGAGTAAAAGTGGCAGATTCACATTAAACGGTGTGACATGGAAATGTTCTAGTGAGCGCTGGTACCATCAAACGCATTAAAAAAATGATCTCTGCAGATAAATAGGAGTTTTTTAGACGCAAGGAATTATTATTATCATTATTTAAGCAAATTACATTGAATGAGTAAGTATGAGTATATATAAGCGAACCACACACACATGAAAAATAACAAGATTATTTAAACTTTACCTGCTAATTAATTAATTCTTCGAACAATAAAATTTTATGAGTTATTTTGATACATCATCCTTACGAGTTTTACACATATAATGCTACTCAAAATTTGAGAACATTTTTTAAAAGTTTTATATTTTGGAACTGTGTATGTTTATAGAAAAGGGAACGCTTTAGGGAATTAAAATATTTACATAAATATATTTACGTATCATTTACATTACAATTAAGATTTATCTACAGAAAATGGAATTCAAGTACGTTTAATATTTAAAAAGCTTATCTTAAATTTTTTTTTGGTACTTACATATCAAGTTGTTGACCAGTTCGCCAAATGACAAAATGTCGTCAATGCCAATAATGAGAAACTGTTCCCAAGCATGTACAAACTCAGTAATCTTGTTCGTACATGTGATCAGGCAGTGAACTCTTTTGATTTGGATGAATTGGTGGTACCACTCATAAGTACCATTTTTTTAAGTTACGTCTTAGATAATATTAACAAGATCATAATAACAATATTATAAGATCATACAAAAACATCATAAAGTTTGGAGACAAATATGTTGCCGAAGACGATAGAGTGTCTAATCTGGTAACATCGCTCTCATCTTCTGGGGGTGCAATAATCTTATTTAAGTTCTTGATGGGATGCGAACTTTCCCTGTAAAACTCGATTTTCCCACAAACGGTGTATCACCGCAGGGAAAACAACAGGATAGGCGTGTTTCAGAATATATATATAAGGCGTTGCGAAGCTCAACATCATGTGGGCAAGGAGTGAAAGGGGAAGTCATAGCATTCCTGTGTGGAAAAAACAAATAATAAACTCTATATCACTTGGTTAAGTTATGAGTAGAATATTTTTGAAAATGTGGAAAACTAACATCCACCACCGCATCATTAGCTACTGTGATCACAAATTTCACAAATTTTTTTTAATAATGTGATTTTACATAAATGTGTTATTAGTCACAATCACAAATCGAGCAAAAAACTTTTGCTGGCTTAGTTACAATTAACGTAGTTTGTCCGAACAGAGCATGGGTGATCAACCCATGTACACGCTGTTACATCTCCACCGTGCCACAATGTGCACGCGTGGCACATAGTGGCACGGCGGAGTTGTAACAGTGACACGCGAAGACTTATTAAAAAAAATTAAAAGATTTCCACAAAGATCGAAATAAAAAAAAATGACCTCTTTTACAAATCTATTGAAATAGGGTTAACTCAAACACAAAAAAGGGAAACCCTCAAAATTTATTTTAAATGCACTTAATTAATTTTGCAGGATATCTCTACTCTATTAAAGGAATCTGTGTACCAAGTTTCAAGACTGTACATCTAATAGTTTAATAATGGAAATAATTATCTATAACGCCCCTTAAATCCCCGTAACACCTCTTGGGGCTCGATCTTTGCGAAATCCGTTCTTAGCTGATGTCTACTCCATGAAAGGAACCTGCCTACCAAATTTCGAGTCTGTAGGTTTAATAGTTCCGAAGATATCGTGATTAGTCAGTGAGCGAGTGAGTCGCTTTTCTCCTTCATATATATAGATAAAGGAAATACGACTACTTATGTCACTTCAGAAATGGATGTAGCATCAAATATTACTGAGTCATTCGGGTTTAATGAGTCATGTATCGGAGGAATTTGTGCAGTGAAATGTAGAGCAGAAAATGGATACATAATTCTGTTGGTTACTATTTATATTTCACCAAATCAAAGTTTAAAGAAAATTATCGAATTCATTCACAAAAAAATTTAGTTGCCTACACTGAAGCCGGATCAACTCTTCTGAACAAATTGCCTATTATTTTAAGTAAGACTTTAATGTAGATTTTTCAAAAGACAAATCAAAGCCTTTAGTAGATTTTTTAAAATAAAAATTCAATTTAATTATGTTAAATGATCCAAATGAAAGCACGAAAAAGTAGGGAACAATGCTTGACGGAACTTTTTTTTAGATATTTAAATAATTTTGAATCTAAAGTATTTATAACCTATTTCAGCTACCATAAACCAAAGGTTTCCTTCTTAGAATATAATTAATTCCCAAATATGATTGTATATTTCGCAAAAAATATTACTTTATGAGTGCAGACATATGAATGAATAATTTTATATGACAATACTAATATCGCCTTGTTTTTTATTCACCTAACTAATCCCTGAAATAACATTATAAAATTTGAAATACTCACTTCTATCGTGTGGTCATAAGCACACACACTCTTTTTTATATTTAGTGTCACCTGAATTAGAACATAGGTTTATAACTATTTTAAGAATATTAATACAATAAAAAATCATTTAAAAGCGATATA